>JAZGTK010001022.1:0-46637 GCA_036877625.1 Ambastaia sidthimunki | reverse complement strand
AATGTTGGTTTGGTGTTTATTATTTGTATTTGTGTATTCATTATTATAAGAATAAATGAGCATTCCACACCAGAGATTTAATTTTATATTACTGTATTAATTCGTTAATTAATTATCTTAATAATTATAATTATTAATTCCAACATTTAAAGTCATTATCTTGTTATAAGTCTCAATTGCTTGTAATATTTGCATTTTTATGTTGTTTATATCGTTAATTGTTTTTTATTATTTTATTCGTGTTTGACGGACAGAATCGCTCACTTTATGTTAAATAGCGGGATAGACTGAGCGATCATTTCAATGTGGCGGCTGGATTGACCGTCACAGGTTTTGCGCTATTAAAGATGCTCAGTGTGATAAACTATAGACCACAAATAACATCTGCAATATCAACTGCGTGACGTAAGTTACATTAATGGCGCAACTTTGCTTGCTTCAGTAATTTATTTGCTTTCTTTGCAAATTTAACACGTTAAGGATTTTGTATTAAGGATTTTCTCATAAAATTCCTATATAACCCTAATTCATATATAGGCCTAGTATGTTTGTTCAAATCAATCTATGGGAAAAAACAAGTATCACTACAGGGGGCAGCGTGTGACCGCAGCAAGTTTAGCGTATCATCATTTCATAAAACGGGATTTGACGTACTGACGCAAGATTTAGCCCGTATGGTTATAGTTTATAAATCTGCGTGTTTGTTTGACGTACATTAACGAAAGGCGTGTCTCTAGTGCAGAAGATGTTCACCAAATGTTGGACTGAGTGGGATTCTTAGTAGTGTGTTTTTTTTTTTATATATCAGTGATAACAAACATAAGGTTTGGACACAGCAGTCTTTATTATGGCTATTTTACAAATATTTTTTAAATAATTTTGAAGTTAAAGGGACTAAAAACTTGCATAACACAAATGGAAGTATTGGGATTATATAGGAACTAAAATGTGAAACAAATCACACATATTTTAGACACTCCTGCATCCTGGAATGTTTTTTAAATAATGCAATAGAAATGATATTTGTAATATTAATTTCAGGAATGATGGTTGTTGAAAGAGGGTATGACACGAATGAGATAAATAATGAGTCTTCACTGTAAGGTGAAACAGGCCATATTGTTTTTGTTTAGACTGTTGATTTAGTGACTAATGTTAATAAGTAAATCTTATCTGTCATCTGAAGCCCGATACTTGAGATCTTGATAAATCATGTTGAGCACTGTTTAAAATAATGCAAATTGCTGATTCTTGGTTAAATTTAGAAGTTTTCGGTTCAACAAATCTGAAGTTTCTGAGAGCTGAGCATAAAATAAGCCTCATTTCTAACCCAGAACTGTCAGAGATTCTGCTACTTGTGATAAAAGCTCTATGTGGTAGACAGCCAGGAAACTTTCTTATCACATGTACAGCAGATAACAGAGGCTTGTTGAGAAGGGACCTGTTGTTTTCCTTATAGGATTATTAGAGCCCAAGCAAGGCCCTGTTGTTTTTCATGAAATAATTGTTATTATTTTATTGTTTTCATTCTTTTGGGGCATTTTGGGCTCCTTAACATGTTCATAAATTTGGCAAACACATGTGTGCCACTCCTGGGCAAAGGCTCATGGGAATGGGGGGTTGGTAGCACACCCTGGTACAGATATATAAAGATGGTGCATATCACACATACATGAAAAAAATAAAAATGTTTTCTTTTAACATACAAAAAGAAAAAAAATACATGTACAAAACTAGGTATGTGTATTGGTCTTGTCGACCCAAACAACTTTTGCCCTTACACCCATTAGCCCTGTCCAAATGGAAGTCAGCTTTTATAGATTTTTTAAAAAGAATATGCCCTGAGCTTTCAAATGCTTTCAAATTTCAAAAGGGATTTCATATGATTGTCACCAAACTTGGTGAACATCATTCCCAGACATTGAAGATGCAGAATTGTGAAGCGATTTTTGATTTTTGATATTTTTTTGTGGGTTGATCACAATGATGCTATTGTGAGTCACAGTCATAGCGCCACCAACAGGCAGCAGGATGTTTGTCACTTACAACAGAATTACTTACTTACAGACTTTAAAATAGAATTAAATTCATTTGACAACGTGCATCGTTTTCTAAGATGCACCAGGTGGCGATGGTGCCATAGTGTTTGCAGCTATATTCATTACTATTATTATTTAGAGTTTTTTTTTCAAACGTCCATATAAACACTTCGCGTTTTATGCCATGTTTGGCTTTACCTCAAATTTTCCTTTTCCTTTAAGAGTTTGTGATTGTTGTATATTATTAGCGGTGCTTTCCATGCAAGTATTGATATGCCTGTTGCTCAGACATTTGTTTAGGAATTAAAACAAAACTCTAAGCCTTAATATTAAACTTGCTCAACTAAAATTAAACTTGGTATCTATTTGCTCACTAGCATCATGACAGCGAATATTTTGCTGTTCTGTGAGTTAGGGATGTAGCTCTCTATTTGTTTTTATTGAGCTTGAAAAAGTTGGTTAAAATGAAATAATAAAATGTGTGTTTGGGGTATAATACATCAAACTACATCAGTAGTTTTCTCCTGTATGAAATCTATTGTCTGTAGTTTTATCAGGTCTGCCTAAAATGAATAAATCTTAATCACAATTTTTTGTTTAAAACAACCATATCTCTGGAGTTCACTCATTACACACATTTTTTTACTTAACTTGCCCATGTGAGTTATTAAAGCTTTGTTGTCTTCAAAGATGTGGGGAATTATGTTAGCCTATCCTATTAGCCTATTCTGACAAAAATGTAAATGTTCCTCCAAACCTGTATTGTGTTATTTTTTTGTTTTTTTTTATGTGTAAAAAAAACACGCAAAAACAACACGCAAAACACGCAAACACGTAACACGCAAAAACAAATTGCTCCATGTTTGCAGACATGTCTTTTCCATACAATGAAAATTCATAGTAAAAACACAGTGAATGCAGTTTTATTAAGCAGGACATGATACTGAATCAACATTGTTGATCCTGGAACAACATTCCAATCAACCAATCAGATTGTAGGATTCAGGTTAGGGTCAGTGTTAGATTTGAGTTACGGACTGTGTTAGAAGCTTCTATACCATTCTTACCAACTTATTATTTCTTATTGATTTTGGGGGCCATTTATGGTTTGGGTTATTGATAGAGTTTGGGTTAGAATTTTTACTTACAGGAATGTTGTTCCTGGAACATGGCTTATTGGAAAAATCCCACCATTATGACATGCAGTCTTGGAACATCATGAAGATGAGTGAATAATGGCAGAATTATTTACCACTCTCTTATTGCAGCTCCTCAGCAGTGGTTCTCTCTTTACAAAAGAGAAAAAACTCTCTTTTGTAAACATGAGTCATTTACCTCACAGAACTCATCACCTGTGTCACAGAAATAACACTGACCTGCCGAGCGCAGTGACCTCATCTCCTCTGCCACAGCCCGTTTAAACACAAACCTTCAGAGCTAATCACAGCGCATCACACCACAATTAGCCTTAGGTGAATGTTGTCAGACGCTCCCTAACCACAGCCTTTCACTTAAAGCCCAGCAGATAGTACTGAATGATGCCAACAGCGAACAGCAGATAAAAAGCAAGGATGAAGACAGTTGGACGGTGACAGACTGTTAGTGAGACCACTTATTAGCCTTAGGGTCCGACTTCAGCTTTTGCTGTCCCAGAATGCCTTGTGTTCCACATCATGACTAGGGCTCAGTTTCTGAGTCTGTGTTGGTGGTGTAGTATGGATGTTAATTCAGGGAGTCAGGCATGCAGTCTGTATTCACTGTGCTGTCAATCAGTCTCTGCAACTAAACATGTCTTATATGGCTAGTGTATGTGGTACTGTAGCTGTTAAGGGGTCATTGAGAGACTTTACAAGAGGTCTTTACAAGCACATATTTAGGCTACGTAAGAATTTGATTTCCTGGGATGATGATGAATTATACAATTAGAGGTCATTATACAGAAATATAAGATGTTGTGATATTCCAGTCAGGATCAAATATTCCTGGGAGCCTATGAGTGTAATAAGTATTAATATAACAGATCATTGAGGTTTGTACTGTATCATGTATCACATTTGAGTAGTGATGTGTTACTGAGTTTTTTCATGTACAGGATAGATGGCAAATCTGTTACTTTCTTTTTAATTCATCTTTGTGTTTTAAAGTCTCTGTTGTACAGTATATATTTCAGGTTCATTTCTGCCTCCTTCAGATGTTATGATCTCTGTTTCTCACAGCTCCCATCGTGTGTCAGGAAACGTGTGTCATGTTATCAGAGTTGGGCAGACACATCTCCAGTCAGAGGTTTATATTCATGAGAGATCTTTATTGCTTGTGCTTTTGAAGACATCTTGATTTTCATTTTATCAGTTGTGTGACCTGATTTTGAAGTACCTTTTATTCTGTGCACAGCACATCCACAGGTGTCCTTCATTTCATCGGTTTAAATATCTGTCAGTTTTTATTTATAAAGTCACCTCAGCTGTATATTTCTACTGCTTCATTCAGGTGCTGAAATACAAAGACGTGCAAACGATTCTCAGACTAATCCAAATGTAGTGTATACTTTTAGCCACAAAAGATGGTCACTGAATCCAATATCTGGGGTTAGTGAGGTGTAACGTGTTTGTCACGCCAGAAAGCTTATCGCAGTTCCACAGTGCTGGTTCAAACCAGAAAACCGGTTGTGGGAAAGTGACTGTAAATCGAAGAAATAAGTTGCCGAAACACTTTCTATCATTATGGGAACTGTGTGCAGTTTCCTCCAGCTTTTTGCCAGGCATAAATTCAGCCCTGATTCAGACTAAATACTTCATCATTTTCTGTCTGTACTGCCAGAAAGAGCAGCTTTACAGAGATTAGTGCAGTCTTATTGCAGTCTGCTATAAACACCCCATAATATACTGCGCTGAAATGGAACACACTGAAAGCAATGTGATCCAAAGCCAATGATTTTGCCTGGCAAGCAGTTCTATAATATATGATGAGAAATATCACTTCAGTTGGAGATATAAAGCTGCCAAGTGCAGAGAGAGCTCATGCAAATTAAAAGGCATGCTGGGGAACAGATAGGACAGGCCCTGAAAACTCCTATCCTCTAAATCTATACTGAATGTGAGACTGGATTGATCCACTCAGATCTCCTGGGAACAAACAGTGGAGAGAGGCTAGATCTCTCATGCCAACGAAACAAATAGTTTATTTGATTACAGGAAATCAAAGGCAGAGAGTTGGAGAAGTGCTGAGCAGTTTTGTCAGAGTTCACTGGTTTCCTGTTTTTGCTGAATAGGTTCTGTACAAACTATTTTACGTTGTACAAAAACAATTGTCAGTATAACTTTAATCAGACTAGCATAGACGTTTCTCTAAAAGCATTTTACTTCCTGTTGTCAGAGTTCAAGCTTTATATTTTTGCTGCACCTTCCAATAGCAATTGAATTCAAAATTTTGTTTTTGTCACACTTTGATTTACTCCACAATGTCCCAGTGTTTTTTACTCCATTTTTAACTCCATTAACTCCATAGAGTTTGATGTTATTCAAAGGGCTCAGAAATATTGTAGGTAGGTAAATTGATCTTGGAATGTACTTTTATTTGGCTATTTTCTGGCTTTCTGTTTGTTTATAGTCAAACTTGTTAAATGCCACTGAGTGTTTTGAGTATTGTATGAACATTGTGGAATAAGTTTTCCAGTCTAGGCGTCAGAGACATTATTTAGACATTATTGGGGTAATGGTGTCCAACAGATTGTCAAAGCTCTGGCACTGGCACATAAATGGCTATATTTTCCTTGTAACTGCTAAGAGAACTGATACACTTTTCACTGCCTCTCTGATTGTGTTACCCAGCCGTTCTGACCTTTGACCTTTAATAGAAAACATATTGACACATAGTGCCTAATTTTTGCACCACAAACCTGTGTCCAGATGAAACGCTCAGGTCCTCCGTGACCAAATGACATTCTGGTTGATTTGTCCCAGTGCACAGGGCTCAAGTGGAAATTTTGGTCATCATTGGTTGCGTGCTCACCAGCCACAAAAACTAATCTCACAAACCCCTGTCTTCCCCATTCAAATTAGCAAAGCTATCACAGGGCTAATTAAAATGCCATGATGAATTGTCATTTGCCTTTCATTTCATTCATCATATTCCACGTTTGTCCTGCACAATGTTCAGTGAGGATTGTGAAGGCTGTTCTAACTGAAAATGACAATAGCTTGTATATCTGGTGCACCATGAAATGTTAAATTATTTGAGACCCCTGGCCTCTGATCAGGGTTACTCAATGAAAAGAGCAGAGCAAAAATATCACTACCTGACAGGATGGTGTTGGTGACCACACCCCTATTCCTCATTCCAGCCAATGAGATTACTTCAGTCAGAGAAGCTGGATCTAGTTCAGTGCCATTCTATAAAATAATGGGCTGAATGAGCCATCTCTTAAAGTCATGGACATTATTGATATGATTGTTGGGCAGTTCAGAGTTCCATTCCCACATTTGGGAAGATGTACTACAGTTCCGTTCTCCAAGCAACATCACAACATGATTTGTCTGCTTGTTTGTCATCATGAAAGAAATTTGTTTTAAAGGTGAGGTGTGTAATTTGTCTGCCTGCAGTGACACCAAACGGAATAGCAAAACTATTTTCAAACTGTTTTCTATTTCAAGGAAAGTATTTCATTGGAACATTTGACACTTCATGTCATTTGACATGACTTATATAGTCATTTGCAATATAAAATCATGTGTCTGGTAAAGGTCCAGTCAATTTTATTCCATCACTTTTCACAGAAGGCCTATTGGTGCATTTACATTTTTCTGCTTTGCATGTTTCATCTAATGCATATTTTAATGCAGTAATGTGCGTTATAATGTCTTTCATTCTGCTGTCATTAGGGTTTTTAAATGGTCAGACCACAAAGGCTTGAGGAATTGTACAGACATACTGTAGAATAATAGGAAAGTTATACCATTCCAAACTTATCATTCAAATATCATTCAGACAGTGAATTTCATTTATATTTCACTTTGTTAATGGGTTTGTGTACAAGGTTTTTCAATTTTTCTCAGAATCAAACATGGCTCCAGTACACAGCATGTACAGCTCCTGTCAGCTACTGTAAACAACAGATAGGGGGCAAAACCATGTTTCATTTCCCTGCATTCACTCTTTCCACCTGCAAAGTGGGTTATTTTTCTAAATTACACATTATCTCACACTGATAAAACACATTTCTGGGAAAACGTCTGTTCAAGCCCTTTATTCATAATTGTGTGTGGTGTTTTTTCTGCTGTGAACAAACTGATTGCTGTAGCAGTTTGAAATACCGCTTTTTTCCTCGCTGCTTACCAAACATTTGTACCATCAGAAATAAAAATGGTTAGCTGCCTGCCTTACTGCCCATACAAAACTCTGTCAAAAACTCTCAGAAACGACACACCAAAAATGAAAAACGAAATGAAAGGCCAACAAATATTATGTGACAAACTCTGAAAGCATATTTTGCCTCATTGTGTGCGTCCAGTGCTGTCCAAATGGAGATGGAAGTAAGCAGGTACAGCTGGAGACAAGGGTTGCCCCAGCAGCTGCCTTCAGCCCTGACATTTCAAAAGCTGCTGTCCATCACTTTTTAATTGTCTTGCTGGCTGGAGAGGTGACCAGCCTGTGAGCACCAGCTTCTCACAGTAATACCATTAGAGTGACTGGCATCAGGTACACTGCCATCAGAACACTTCTACTGTGTTATGCTGTTTGTTTTTGGAAGAGATTGCTTGAATTTTTGGATTTTACCTTGAGAGTCTTGGCTGGTTTTACTGCTCAGGGGCAGTGCTGTGAATACCAGTATAACTGTATGGGCCATATTGAATAGATCTATATTAAGGGTAGATTTGTAGGACAACAATGTACTGAAAACAGGAAAGTTTTGCTTTGCATTCCTTTTGTACAGGCAACAATGTTGTCAGAATGATCCCTGTTCACATGAACCTGTATATCAGGTCCATATCCATGTGATAATACAGTACATGCACTGTATTATGCATGCCAGGCCAGTAGCTGGCAGTGTCGCCAGATAGACTAAACACGCAATACATATGTGCATGAAACAATTATTTGTGTTTTAAAACAAAAATTTGTGTTTTTGAAGTTTTCATGGAGACGAACACGGTATTGTTTTCAAAAACTTTGCAAAACAAAAGTTTGCATTTTCAGGCTTTCCTAAAGCTGTAGTTGTGTAAACGAATGGCCAAAATGCATAAAATATTTAGTCCAAATGTCACATGGGCCAAAAGCAAAGTTTATTGTTCTGTTCTGTTGTGAAATAGTTTCCGTTTGTGATGCTGAATTCTATTTTACCATTGTTGCTTTTGCAACTAAGGTCATAACACCTGTAAACTGAGTTAAGATGACTTTACTGTTCTGGCTTATTTGATTTTTCTTGTGATTTTGGGATGATGTTCTGCAGCTCTGAAATAAGAAACCTGCTGTAAATTGTTGCTGTGGTGTAGTGGGTAGGGCACATGCTCAAGGCATATAAAGACCTTGTGCTCAAGGGGATGAAGGTAAAACCTACAGTATGTTTCACAGTTGTATTCGAAAAATGTTTTTAGCTTTTGATTGTCAAAGCTAATGGAACGTGTCTATAGTTAATAGGGTGAACCACACTTGCAGCTTTCAATGTGCTGGGCAACAGTAAATATGAGAGGAACTGACGTCATACATCAGCTGAAGTTACCGTGAGAGGAGTTGTTTAAAACTAATACACATTTGCTTGCAGATATCATTTTATTTGACCACTTCAGATGGGATGTCTGAGATGGGATTAATTTAGACATTAGATGGGATGTCTAAATGAGGTCATAGAAAAATGCCCAGCCATTTTACTATGACCTCATTTAACCCTCAACCAAATAAACATTCACTTCTGCAGTGCGTTGATTTCAGGCTGGGACTCTGCTATGAGGCACCGTTTTGCTTAACCCTGCAGAAATACATTTAAGGAAGGATGCAAAGTAAAAGATGCTATATGTAAAATTAAACTTGCCCCGGCATGAATTGAATGGCCCTATCTGCTGTTTGTGATAAGCTTACTGTACGTATCAGAAGAATAAGGCATTAGAAGTCCTACAGCATTTGCAACTACAGTAATATCTCACTGAGGAACATTCTGTCATAGGTTTATTACTTACCATAAAGTCTGTGGCCATCAGTTTACAGTTACACAGTTTCTCATGAATTTGATTGGTTATCTCCAACATGCAAAGACGATGTTCAAGAACGTTTATCAAAGCTGCATATTGGAGTTTTTATTTCTGTAGTGTATTACTCCAGTACCAGCTGCTGATGTTGTGCATGGGAATATTACAAGCTTTCACTGGATAAAGCATCCAGTAAAATAAGGGTTTATTTTAAAAGTCTACATTTTCAAACTCCTCTTAGGTTGTAGATATGACTTACACAAAATTTAACATGCATGTTCTACATGACATTAAATGTTTTCTGGCATTTTTCAACTCTCCTACATCGTTTGTCTTGGTATGTAGCATCTAGAAACACCCGCGACAAAAAGTTATGGAATTTATGTTGATATACCGTTCTTGTATATTGTGTATACCCAGTCCTTTGATATCAAATTTGTCCTAGTCATTGCTATTTACTGTCCTCCATTTTTAAATATATTAAAAACCGACTTTTTTCAACTCCTCCAATAGCATTTGTCCGATTTGCCCAAAACTTGGTATGTAGCATCTAGAGACACTCATGACAAAAAGTTGTGGAATTCATGTTGATTGTTTGAATCAATCTATTATACCGTCAACTGTAAGGCTGAATGAAGACTGTAGTTTTGATTTTGTCCAGTAAAGGGTATATTACACAGTGACTGGATAGCAAAACACTGCCATGAGAGTTTTCATTCATAGAAATTAGTTTTTGGAACCGTGATACACTGACATTTTTTTCTGTTTTATAATAAGTTAGGTCATTTGTATTCACATTTGACTTTCTAATGACAATAAAGCTACAGCATTATGCTAGAAATACTTGCCTTTTCCCCAGGCATTATGCTAGCCTGCTTCCTATTTTTCCAAACCTGCTTGGACCCAGATAATTGCCGCTTGTGGCTATATTTAAATGTTGTTTTCCTTTCCAGATACCAGAATATGAACATCGAAATAATGTTATTTTTCGATTTTTTTAATAGGATTGTTTGAATGTGTGGAAAACGAGTGAGATTTGAGAGCTACAGTGAAAGGGAAGAATTTTAGCCAATAATGATTTACAATTAGCAAAGTGAAGGTGAACTCTTGAATCCAGCAGTGACAGAAAGACCTTCATGTCTGAGACTGATGAAAAAAGCGATTCTGGTAATGCAGAAACTGACTGGCTCACACACACACACACAATCCAAATGCAGAGGTAACTGTATTTTAAGAAAACATCTGTGTGGTCTTTCCCAGATGTCCAGAAACACTTTTTCTCTAACTTACCCATAGAATGATCTGTGTGTTTTTCAGGCTTGAACTGGCTTTTATCTCTTGTTGAGCTAAAAGCAAATTATGTTGAGCCAAAAGTAAATTGCTTTTGCATGTGTCCCTTTTGGTCTTTCATTATGAGCTGCTTTCATTGTCCACCTGTATCTCTCTGTTCTCTGCCTAAAGGAACTCATCTCCCCACTTTCACTGGAAAGAAACAAATAGCCCTCATTATCCCAATGATAGTGTGCAAGTTGCTCAAGCACTCTCCAATTTGTCATGCTCACGTTCACAGATAAGAACTTTCTCTTATGTACTGTAGCCTCCTCACAAGCTCCGGCAAGCTTTGCAAGAGCTGCTTTATCTTCCTCCCCCATGCGTGTTCATGATTGATCGCTCAAAAATAAACATAAAATAATGCACAACATAACAGAAGCTAATTTAAAGCCCTTTATTTGTATTTGTTAGCTCATATATATCTGCAAAACTTATTTTGCAGTGCTGTGAGAAGATACTTAATACATATATACTGTCCTTAAAGGTAGGGTAAGCAGTTTTGGAGAAGCTAGCAATAGCAAGATAGCTTTGAAAGCATAAGATCCTGCCCTCCCATCAGAGTGTTAGCAAAACCACACCAAACATGACACCAAACATTTTATAAACCTCAAAAGTGTCTTCCACAGAGAATAAACATTTATATAAATCTATTTAGACCACTTAGTGTTTGGTATCAAGTGTAAAGACACATTCAGCCAGCAGAACAAAAAAATGTTTCAGGAAAAAATTGCCTATGCTGCTTTTAAAGGTAAAATTTAAATTTAAAATAATATAAATAAAAAAATAAAATGATGTACCCCCAGAAATTAAAATGTAGGGCTGCTCATACAATTCAATGTTTTGATGCAGTGATGCACAAAGATGCCGTCTAATTGTCGTCTATGTGTACTATGTAGTGCACATGAGTGAGATTACACTTCACATTAAGTTTCTGCATGACCAAACAGGTCTTGATTGTTTGCAATGAAGGAAGTTTGAGGGTAAAATATGGACTCACTGTTCTGAAAGTTAATAAAATGTTTCTCTGATAACTAAGCTGCATTTATTATATAGCTTGGCCCTTTGTTTGATATTAATCAGCTCATATAATGTGCAGGCATGCGGTCACATTCATTTGCAGACTCTGCTGTCTGTTTCCTGGCAGACTATCATTTAGTCATCGTCATTGTGGCCATTTCTGCTTAGAGCTGTATGCAGATGTTGCTCAATATTTCCTTGATTCAAGATTTGTCTTGCTTGCTTATTCTAGTGACCCTGACACACACAATACACAAGAACACACAACTTTAGAATAATAAATAGACCTACCTTCAGTATACAGTGTGCATATATGGTATAAATTGGAGTCACTGGAGGTTATATAATTGTCAATTTGTTGAAGGCTTTCCCGACCAAGAACATAATAACATATGATAAAGAGGAATTGTAGTTAGTGAATTTCAATATTATGTCATCATGTCTCCACAATAATCTTATCATCTGTGCTGTACAATGAAGTTACAATCTCTACACAGCTTAAGTGATAAAACTGTAAGGCAGTGTATTGAAGAAAGTGGTTTTCTTCATAACAAAAAGTTGCATTATGAATGATGTTAAGTGTAATCTGGCTCAAAATGTTAAGTGTGAGTGCAGGCCAGCAGCAGAGTGAGGAGGGAGTACAGCAGAACTTGGACTCAGTACAAGACAATCGTATCTAGTGAGTACACCCTTAATGCATGTACAAACCTGATGGTCCATGTTATCCCTGAGAGCCGGAGAGATGACAGGAAATGACCTGTGTCTGCTTTCTCTCTATCCTGTCGTCCAGTTTTTCGCTGATAATATGCTGTGTCTTCAGTCTATGTTATTCTGTGATGATTTGTTTAGTTTCATTAACCTTTAAAAATATCATTGTTGTCAACCTTTAAAATGGTTGTAAAACCAAAACTTAACATTTTAAAGAACATATTACTTATAAATAGTTGGAATCAGTGTCTTTTATTCTGAGTGGACCGATTACATCTCTCGGAATAGCTGTGAAATATCTGCTGACCACGATAGTCACAATAATAAATGCACATTGTCATGCAGACAGTCCACTGAGCAATGGCCCTAAATATCACCTATAAAGCATTGAGTGATTCCACTGTATAAAATCAAGTCTGTTCTTGGGTCTGTTTTGATCTGCTATAGGAAAATGCCTAATATAAAAAACACTGCAGTAAAGATTGTATGTTTTGGCTGATTAAGAGACAAATACATAATTATTTATTATGTGCAAAACCCTGGCACAAGGGTCAAAGATACATATTAAGCATGTTTAAGCAATGTTTACAGCATTTAAAAAAAGCACAGTGGAACACCAAAATGCATTGTATGTAAACGAAATATCTGGCTTCTGTTCTGAGTTATGCTAACCTCAACTTGCCAGTAAGAAGAGAGCGCCATTATCTTTGTATCTTTCTAAGCTACGTTCATAAAATAGAGTCTGAGATCCTGGGTGGCCGTTTTCTCACTCTGTGAATATTTTGGTTTAATAGACTTAAGTTCAAACAATTCTTAATGCGCTTCTCACTTAGAAAATAGTACTGTGATGGTATGATAGTATAGTTAATGGTGTGCAGATGGCTATACCATTTATTCCTTTGATAACTTACTTTGATATATGTCACAGTATTAAATGATTGCCCAATCGTGTACCGTGTTTTTTTTTACTTGGTACACCCAAGTATTTCACATGAATCAGAAAGGTGGGTGACAGAAGGGTTATGTTCTCCTTTTAAAAATGAAATGCAATATTTGTAATCACCAAACTTCTAATCTTGCATCAGTAGAGCATAACAGTGCAGTCTGTTATGCTCTACTAATCTGACAACTGTTGTATGATACTATTGGATAAAACAATCTTAGGGTGTTTTGGGTGCATTGCACACCCTCATCCAGATGACCCAGCTACAGTCAATCAGGTCTCTGCTTATGCTAGCAGAACTCTCTTAATCCATTCATCCATCTACATGATCTCTCTCTGCAACCTCTAAACGGCTGTCTATGGCTCTTCTCATTCTCTCTCCACTGATGCCCAGTGGTGTGAAAGCTCTATAAGGAGATTATAAGGAGATACAAACACCTCACTCGATTCTGAGCTGCTCTTTACATACAAAGACCCATTTCACATTTTACAATTTTGTTATGTCGCAGGTATTACTACTGGTATAATCTTTTACATTCATTTTTTCTTTATTAATCTACACTCAGTGAAAACAGAATAATAGTGAGAAATATAGTAAAATATGGTAAAATATACAGAATTATAGTGCCTGAGTCATATAGGCTTCCTTTAAGATTTTTTATACAGTCCCTCAGCACATCCACTGTGATTGTGTGGTAGAGAGGAACAAATAATGACTTTTCTTTTTGGGGGAATTATTGCTTTCAGCGTCTATTTTAATATGCTGCAGATTGTCTTCAGATGAATGCTCTTCAACTAAACCCAGTTTGTGAAGAATCCCTCTGTGTGAGACTCATCCAAATAATTCATGCATAAAAAAACCTGTTCAATTAGATCTTTCCCTCCTTTCTAAGCTGTGACAGGCAGAAACTGTCACACCACCTCATTAGAACCCAGCTAACAACCCTGCAACACCCAAAATTCATTCAGAATTCTAGTATGCAGCAGGGAGCACCAGACAAGAAGCTAATAAAACGATTCAGCACCTGATCAGTGGGAAACAACTGTCATTTTGTGAAGGGAGAAGAGCAAGAGGGGAAGTTTTATTCTGCACCCATAATTAATGACTGCAGTCTCCTCTGATTAGCCACAGATGGGCCGCATGTGCTGAATGAGGAGGTGACTGGGGTGCATCCGGTGTTGCGTTCCCCCTCGCCCGGAGGGAAGAAGTTTAGCAATAACCTGCCATAAGCACCACAGCTTTGATGGCCGTAAACAGCCCGCACCAAAACCCTCATGAAATCACACGGGGAGGGTGCGAGCGTCCCAGGCTGAGCTCTGACACACTTGTCACCTGAAATACCTTCAGATGTGCCCCATTAAGCAATGTTTTTAGATACAGGACACAACTCTGTGGCACATTAGTGTTTAGTGTAATAAAAGAATATTTGCTACAAAGTATTTAGTAACAAATATTTGTTATGACATTGTTTTCATAACAATAAATTTCTGTTGGTTTTATAATTGTTTTAGTTGTTTTAACTGTGGTCAACTATAGTTAGAAAAGCTTATTGTCGTATTTTGGTTTTTATGACCATTATTACAGACATTTTTAACTTTCTCCTGACCCATGGATTTGACCCTGTGTTCAGCAGTCGTGTTCAGTAAATGTTTTTCAGCTGCTCTACTTGCTAACAGCCTCTGTGCAAAGTCTGTATAACATTGTGACAGGATCACAAAACAGTCTGCGGTATAATGGAGAGAACAGTTTATTATGACTGGGCTGAAACTATCAGGGATCTTGTCAGTCGGTCATTTACATTGTTTTAATATTGGGATTCTTCAAATAGATTTGCAGAGAAGCAGGTGCTACACAGACAGGAACAGCACAAGGGAGAAAGTTTTAAAATGTGAACGTTACAGTATGTTTTCATAGTACATACATGGTTCCTCATGTAAGGCCTCTTAATATACAATATCTGAGGACCATCATCAACCAAGGCATTTTTTGTAACATATTGACATACAGTAAATCTACAAAGAGCCAAGTAAATGCATTTTCATACTAGGTATAAGTGGAAAAACATTGGTCAATATTTCTGACCATCTGTTCTCCTATGAAACATTGTTGGGGGAAAGTAAATTGTGGCATGTCAATGATCAGTCTGAATAAAATGCTAATGAGAGACAGGATGCTTAAACCCGTGACCTCCAGCTTTCTCTCTGTGGTGATGAGGGGCCGCTTGAACATCCTTTGATCTCACTGCATTATTCTGATGGCAGAGACCCGGGCCAGTCATTGAGCTGAAAGATTATGCAGAGGGAAATTCCATTGGCACTCCTTCATATTTATATTGTTCTTTTGGGGCTGGAGATATCAGGAATGTGATTTCTTTACTGTTGTGGAATTTATGGGTTGTTGATGCAGGACGGTCAGAACTTGAGGATTCAGACAACAGAGATGAACACTGAAGCTTGTGTGTTTGTGTTTGAACTACAGATGTGCAAATCTACACATTTATAAAAACAAACAGTTGGTGGGCTTTAGAGGTTGATGTATAATCCTCAATGAGTATTTTGTGGAGTTGCTAGACGAGGTTAATTAGACAGTTAATAAGTTAATTATCTCTATCAGCCTGAGAATAAGATGTTTTAGTAGCCAAACAATAAAGCCAAACAGATATTCTGTCAGTTCTGTTAGTAATGTATCTCTGGCAGCTGTTCAAGTGCTTTTAAATGTTGTTATTGCAAATATACAGGTACAGCTGGTGGAGCTTTTGTTTAAAAGCTTTATTTTTTGAATCCATCAGATGGCTGGTGAGACATTCATCAGATATTATTAGTGCCTCAGCTCTAATTACTCTTTCTGAACTCCCCCCGGAAAAAGCACCCCACACCTGGTCTGTGCATTTTAGCCATGTACATTATACATTTTACTCGGTTACCATAAAATTTGTTGTATTTGCTCTGAATCTTAAGGTCACCAGCAGCGGGGACAGTGTAACCCACCAGCGCAATTCAGCATGTGTAGATACTGTATCAAAGGCAGAGTTTGCTGTGTGTATCTCTTATAGGATCAGTAAGCTTGCAATGCACCTCTGTTTTTGCAAGCAGCGTTTAATATAGACCAAATATGCACCCAGGAGAGGTTATAACGCTATTCTTAAAGTGAAGCAGGCAGAAGTCACCTTATCTGACATCCATGGCATCTCATACTCTGACCCTAATCCCAGCCAGCATCAGGCCTGTGATCCTGTATGGGCATTGGCCAATCATGTTGTGCTGTGTGATGCAGTGGACCCACCCACCCGTACACCCAGCCCTCCCGATGATACCGCTCAGTGTTTTTGCTCAAGGACACCTGAATAGTTCTTTGTTTTAATTAAATGAAATGTCTGTATTTGGGACATGCTTTTATCTCACATTTGTGTTCGTCTATCATATCGTATAAATGTAAATGAATATATTTTTCTAAATTAATTTTCTAAATGAATAGATTTTATACCAGATGAATCATCAGTACATTCAGTGTATACATTTTCTCAGTGTACAGTAAATAAAAATCAAACCATGACCTTGGCATTGTAAACACTGTGCTACACTGCACATATTACCTCATCGCCTTCCTGAAACATTGATGGTTTGTTGAAACCTGTTGACAGTCCCACCTTGCTACAATATTTAAATGCAAGGGCTTTAAAGGTGTGATAAATTAAATGAATGTGTGGGCTTGTGTAAGCATCTACCCCTTTTTATCACAAAGTCATAAAACATTTTATGTGTAATGTGAAAGATATGTAAACCTTTTTAAAAGATAAGGGGTTTGGGACATGACATCAGGGACTTAAGGCCCCAAAGCTCCACCCCTTACAGCAGCTCCGCCCCTAATTCTGTTTGTCCTTGTCCATGTTTTAAATAGCGTTAGATGTGTTTGACAGGCAGGGTGGACAAAAGCTCACTATGACTGATGATTGCATTCATCAGTCAGTAGCTGAAGATATTGACATCTTGAGGAGACTTGACAGTAGCAAAACTGATGAATGTTCCCAGTACACATTTCATCAGTACAGCTGTTAACACAAAAGAGATATCGCACGTTCACCTTGTGAGGATTCTTTAATAACAGACCATGTTTGTTTGAACCACAGCTGTCTCAAGGTTGTTGCTATGTGTGAAGAAACTGAGGAAATATATATGAACAGCATGTTTTCTGCAATACTTACTGAACTAACTGCTTTACCAAAAAGCATTAAAGTCAAAATGTATCCAAATATGAAAGCATTTTTTTAAAAAAAAAAAAGATCTGTTCTTCTGTTTTTCATTCCCCATAGACCCCATAGGTACTGTCATAAGAGCTATATTCCTCTCCTGGAACACTATATATTGCTTCTGAGTGCTTCACTGTTGCTGTGTAGGGCAACAGTCATCCATGTGGCATGTACAAACCAGTGTCATTTGCTGTCAATGAACTGCTGGTAATGAAACTATTTTTATTGCACCTACTGTCCTTTCTGGAGCTTGGCAGTATGAATAACCTCACATGTCAACAGATGAAAGACAACAATATGAGGTATAACGCATGATGTTTTTGCCAAATGTGAGTTTTGGACCATGCTTAGTATGACTGTGTGATTTATAGGGGTCTAGTTGCTTGGAGACTCATAATGGAGGCTTCCCTCAGGTCCTGTGTGTGATTATCTGCATTTAATGAATGAGGAATTATCACACAAACAGCAGAATTAATCTCATTAGGTTCTGGATCTGTTCTGCCATGCCAGAGACACTGAAGACCCGCTGAGACAGAGCAGATCATCTTTATGCAGTGAATCATTGTTTGAACAGTGGCTTCGGTTATGAACACAATCTCAGTACAGCTCTCTATGGAAATGCTATGATCACAAATGAAACAAATATTCTGGATTCAGTATAAACTGTGCTCAACTGACAACAGCAGTGCTTCATAAAAAAGCACAAATGTGTGAGTCACAATACACAAATATGTTTACAGTTTACAGTGCGGTAAGCAATATTGCAAACCCCGCCCTCCAAACACAACCAGAACCAATCAAGAAGAAGCCCAGAATGAGTCCAATGTTGTCACAGAAGTGTTGTTTCTCTAGTTTTTTAGTATTGTACACTATAGGATATTTGATGAATGTTCTTTAAAAGAAATTCTACAGCATCTTTAGGTTTTATTTACGCAAAACAATTATTTAGTCTCAAACAATAATGGATAAAAGATTTCAGGTCATTGTTTTAGCATATGAGTTCAAAATGCAGTCTGAACATGTAATTAGTTACAAATCAAATTTGTTTAATTGGACAAATTTCCTCGTACTTTATTGCAAAATTAGCATACTAATTATAAACAATGGGTCACTGATCATTTACATTCGGTCGTTTCAAATTCATCTTTTCACTGTGTGTAAAACAGTCTGTTGTTCTGGCACAGTTTGATGAGTCATTCATTAATTGCACACTGGTGGTGGCACAGGTGGGGCCGAGCTGTGAGAGCTCTTTGCTCAGCAGCACTTGTAGCCCGTGTGCATGTGTACCCAAGGACCTGTGCTACACAGATAACAAGTGATAGCTGTCTGCAGGCCTCCAGAACAGACGGGGCCCAACTGTGACCTGCCCAGTAAGGACCAGACTCACTGCAGATGAGTCATAGTGACCTGTGACCACAACAGGAGGTGTGAACCGTGAAGTTCAGTTGCTGTATCCCACAGGGTTGAGTTTTAGGAAACTGAGAGTCAGAGCTTAAAAATAAGTGCTTTTGAGAAATGCATTTAAATTGTCTTTTAAATGGAATTGTACATATAGCAGTCATTTCCTGTTCAAAAGTGTTGATTTTGTTTTATTGGCTGTGTTGAAGAGAGCTTGCTTATGTCCTCAGATGTCCAGGTACGTTTGCAGCATGGCCCCTGAGTGAGTTCTGCTTTGGTATTCTTGTCTGAGCTGTTGAACCCGAGCATCAAACAACATCACAGGCCCAGGTGGGGTGCTTCCAGAAGGCAGTAATTTCTTCCTAAAACTTTTTTGTAGATATTAAAGCTTTCCAACTTCTTCTAAGCTTCAGGAAACACCATGATTAGCTATATGCTGTCTGATGAACACTTCTGTCAATTCTTTCTCATGATGAGGAATTAGAGAGAGGGCAGGAATGTGTCCCGGTGTTTAAGCAGACAGTCACTTTGATTTAAAATTTGTTGTTTTGATTCTCCACCATGCATGCAAAACATCACAAAAATGACAGATTTCCACCCTTTTTTTGACTCTTAAAAGTAAATGGTGAATTTTTGCTGTTGTGTCTTTAAGACTTCTGTGTAAATGTCCTCTTTTATAAGCAGCAGAATACAGAATTGATTCACTTAATGCACAGGTTTGTGTTTTCACTACCACGTTTACTTGTGTATGAATGAAAGGAAATTTTGTCTACAATAAAGTTGGCACAACTTCACTCTTCAATATAAGCCCTTTTGCAAAGGCTGACAAACTAATCGGGTTACCAACTCAGTCTAAGATAAGCTGAACACTATGCATATATGATGTTTGTATTTCATAAGTGTAGGACAATCAGTCTTTGTGGACGTTTGAGAATTCTCTGCAGGAATTATTGACTGATGGGCTTCTGAGGAAAATGTATAAAAATGATAAATTCTTAACTTGAAAATCCAGTGTTCCAAAAATAGCCCAGATATATTTTGAAATCTTTATCAATAAAAGTATATGGCTTCTTTCAAAGATTACTTAAAAAATAAACTTGAATACATTTTGAACTGTAAGGAATGATTTTTTTTCTCACCCTCACATGGGGAAAAATTTCAAAAAACTTTTTATATTTATGCCTATTTATTAATAATAACATTTAGTTTAGTTATTTAGACATAATTGTCCTGTATTAATTCCAAAATAAACAATAAATAAATAAATTCATCGTTCATTGTTGTTTTTATAATTGTCTTAACCATTGGCAGTTTTGTTTTCTTGTACATACTTGTATGATTAACATTTCCAGTCTATAATCAATCTTTTTCATTCATAATTTTATCACTGAGAGTAATACAGTGAATTGAGCTCTGAAAGTTATGTTTTTAATGACATAGACTGATGAATGACCAGCCAACAATAAATCACTGACACAACTGTAAGAGAAATTAGTTAAAGTAATTGTTTCACGCTTTGCATGTAAATGGAAATGACAGCTGATTGTGTGGGAAGGTCAAATATTCTCTACTGAGGGGCTATTAAGTGCATGAGTTGATAAAGTAAATAACAAGAGTAATTTATTTAATTAAAAGACAAGGGTGTCCATAATCAGCTCTCCACTCTTTATCTCTCTCGTCTTTATGCACTTGCTGGTTGTGATGTACCCTAAAGTACAATTCAAATGAGAAAGCCACTCCAGATACGACCTATTGCTATAGTAACCAGCCACTCTGGATGCCCCTCTTAGCTCTGCCGGCAGCGCTCCACACAGAACCCACAGACGTGTTTACACCATCAGGTTTTTGGATGGAGATCTTAGTCACACTGATTTAAATGGGATGCAGGAGGGGGACCTCAGGCTAATCAGTTCACCCGTTCTCTCTCATCAGGCCGCCCCACTTGAGTCTCGGCTCTCACTTTAACCCCGAAATGCAGATGAAATGAAAACATTGACTCACTGTGATGAATTACAGCGCTAACTTGTTTACACGCTTCCCTGAAGCAATTTGAATATGAGGCTATGAGATATTAGATATGAGCTACTTTGTTTTTGTTATGGCTGCAAACAGTGTTTTATATGTGTAGTACATTTTCATAGTACATTGTCAATCTCAGGAAAAACAAACCAAACATTTTGTTGTTGTGTTCTGTTTTGTGTATATTCAAATTCTGAAATGGAAGAAGTTTGTGTCTTCATGAGACACACAAGTAGATATTTTGAGAAATGTCTCAGTGGTTTTGTGTCTATAGAATGGAAGTCAATGGGTGCCACTGTTGTTTGGTTCCTCAGAAACAAGAAAATCGTGCAGGTTTAGAATGACAGGAGGGTGAGTAAACTATGGAAGATAGATTTGGGGTAAACTACCCCTTTAAGAACATGCAGCTCTTTATAAAGAGATACAACTTTGTATACTCATATTAGTTCATATGAGGCTAAGGCTGTACTCAGTACACAATTCCCAAGGTTGTTGGTGTGGACAGAGAATTAATGAAGAGATGTTGTCCGTTCTGGCAGGTGAATGGTTTTCAATTAAACGCAGAAAAGCAGCCCTCACGCAGAAAGCCAATCATGTAATGAATCTCTGAAATCAGCAACTTTTGAAAAGCAGTAATCTTTCATCATATCTTTCAGTGCTCATTCAGTCAGGAGAAGAGACCGTTCTGAGGGCACGGCTGAATGTGGGTGAGCTGGCTTTATTTGCTCTGACGTGGTGAGAGGCAAAACAATACAAAGGTGCGTAAAAAGGATGTAATTCAGGCTTTTGTGTGCTGAGGTATTTAGCGACTTGTTACTGTGCAGAACTTCATATGGCCGCTACATAAAGTTGACATCATGCTTTTCACATTCCCATCCACCTTGTTAATCCTTGAGTTTAGAAACGTCAACGGTGCTGCTAATAAAGAGCAAAAGTTCACAATGAACTTTGCACTTTACAGTAAAGCTGTATAACTCGCAAAGGCTTTACAGCATTCATTACACTTCAGAAAACCATGTAGGCAGTAACAAGTTCTCATGGCCATGAATGATCATTTTCAGCAGTGTTTTGAACTAGGGCATAAATTCTGCTGTGTTTTGTTGGGGATTTTTACTTGAAGTTTCTTAAATCTTTCTAAATCCTTTCACACTGAGATTGCTCTTATTGTTTGGAGCTATTTTGCCCCATAATTTCTAGCAGTGGCCCTGCATGCATTATAA
Organism: Ambastaia sidthimunki; assembly: GCA_036877625.1. Classification (NCBI taxonomy): domain Eukaryota; kingdom Metazoa; phylum Chordata; class Actinopteri; order Cypriniformes; family Botiidae; genus Ambastaia; species Ambastaia sidthimunki. The sequence continues at coordinate 24,536 of JAZGTK010001022.1, read as the reverse complement.
TGAGTGTATGGAGTTGATGTATGGATGGGTGGATGGATAGTCTGCCAATGTAGTTCTAAATTTTAGTGTAAAAAGCTCATAAAACTAAATTATGACTAACGTTCAAACTATATCATAAATGGACCACAGGGGAAAGACATGCTGAAAAACATCTGACCCCTTCAAAAAGAACATTAATTTGATTTCATTTTCATGTAATGAGGAAATTCTCAAGCCCTCAGGTTTTTCTAACAGAGCCATTTTGGGTTTTTTAGCAAATGGAAATGCTACTGTAGGACAGTAACTGAATTATGAGCAGTATTTATTTCATGTGCCTTGAGCCTGTTGTGGTCCATTAACTAAATGTGTGTGAGCACTAAGCAGTTGTGCTTTTGCACGGCTTAATGGTGGTTGGCTGACAGTCCAGTAAAGAACCCATGACCCCTTATTTGGAAAACTCATCAGCCCTGTGGCATTTGAACATATATGTTAGGGTAACACACCTATGGATGACTCACACGCTTAAACGGCTCTCATTTTTTCTCAGGTGTTAAGAATTTTATGGCTGTGCAGTTAGTGGAAGGTACCAAGCAGAGAAAATGTGGCTTAACGACACAAGCGTTTAACAGTAAGAGGAATATATGTATGTATGAGTCATGATGTAAAGTGGGAGCTGAGCTAAAGATGCCAAGTCTGGTGAAAAGGAGGTTTTGCATTCAATAACAGCTTTGACGAACCCGCGTTTGGTGAAATTAGCATGCTAATCATTTTAAGGGGTGTTTGCTAAGGCCTATCTTACATGATGTATATTACTGAACAGGAAACAGGTTTACACTAAAAATACATAGGTTTTTGTTCTTTTCTATGTTGTCATAGCTCAGTACAGCAAATGCAACTGAGTGGGATCTGTCTGAATCAGACACCTGAAATGTCCTCATACACCCAATTAAAAGCAACTAGAAAAAGTGTTCACAAGACATGTTGTTTTCTGTGCAGAATTGTGAAATAGAACAAAATATCTAAGAGGGAGACTGAAAAACAAGCAAAAAGAAAGTTGCTTTAGGGCCAGTTATTACTTACTGATTAAGTAACACAAAGGATTTTTTTAAATTTGTGAATCAATCATTTTTTGCACTTTGGGGACCAGTTTGCCTCAATGTGTTCTTTTATAATCATGTTGCCACTGTTACAGAGCATTGTATGAGTAAAGCTACGTACTGCGACTACTTTAACACAAAGGCATTCACAGTCCAGTAAATCCGGGCTGAACATTTGGAAAGCACTTTTCTGTATTGTTCCTCTCAGCATTGCTGTACCTCACTCATCTCAGCTCTTGCAGAGGTCTATTTGCAGTAAAACCAACATTCACTTGAGTCTAGTAAGTTAGAGGGCCTTCATACGATTCAGAAGGGCCTTACAAATGTAACCCAGTGCCCCGAAACAGGCCCTCTGCCATATGCCTCAGTCAGCAGTCTGTCAGTCTGTTTGTAATGTGCCCTTTGCAAAGCTCGTCGTTTTGTAATAGACTCAAAGGCTACATTGACTTTTTTTGGGAACAGTTTGCCCTTTTACTCCGAAAGAGTGTTTTAATCATAAAATTATTTAATTACAACTGTAACTTTTATTCATTTACATTTATTCATTTAACAGAAAAAAATGGATTGAACACTGTTTCCAGTTTTAATTGGTTGTATGAGGGCATTCCAGGCTCTGATTCAGATAGATCCCACTCACAGCATTGGCTGTGCTGAGCTATCACAACACAGAACTGAACAAAAGCATGTATTTATTTTTAGTGTACATGTATTTTTGGTGACTTCATGTTGTTGAATGTTGTTCTTTGCAGTGGCCAGGGAATTGCGATGGAATTTCAGCTGGCAGACATTTTGTGCGTTGGCTCTACTCACCCATGTATCTTTTGTTGTGCATCTGTGGGGTCCGAAGATTAGATAAAGCACATCTTATGGATATTTTGATAAAGGTAATCCCTTCGATGGCTGCATATCTGTCCCTGAGAGAGGAGAATGATGCATGCCGTCTGAGGGGACGGGCGGTTTGTGTGTCGCTATGGTAACAGCAGGACAGCCACAAAGATGTGTGTCTGAGGAATGTGCTCTTTATAAAGCTGCATTCAGCCTTTACCTCAACACATGAGAATAAAGCACACGTTTCCCTCACTCATCAGCCATAAATCAGCTGCAGAAGTTTTATTCTTCTGAGAAATTGTCTGTTATGTACTGGGAAATGTTTATTTTAAAAGCAAGCATTTATTGACTTAACAGTTATTGTCACATGAATAGAAAAAACGTGTTAAAGATTGGCAGCAAGGCAATTAATTTAGAGAGCAAAAGTTTTTTTTTTTTATCTTTCGTTTTTCCAAAGATATCTGCTCTATTGACTTTCATTCAGCCAGAACAGCCTTTATTCTCTGGTGGGATTCCAGGCGTTAGGCATTTTGAATTTGCAGTCTTATCATGGGGGGGTCTTTGGTTTTACTGTCATGTAAAAAAGTGTTTTAGTTAAAGTTTATTGATATGCATCACAACATTTCTTGGTGTCCAAGCGTTACCAGGTTACCAGCTCTTGCATGGTTATAAGATGAAAGACTGTATATACAATACTTTTATTAGAAGTATATTTCCTTAACACTTTTTTCCAAACTCACTAGTTAATCGAATTTGTCTAGCAGCAGTGAACAACAATAAATATGTGAAAACCGCTGGGGGATTTTTTTGTCCATCTCAAATCACCATTAATTTTATGGTGGAAATAACATTTAACAGTTTTTGCTTAGGTAAAATGTTATAGCTATACTTTTATATATCCAAAATACATTCTGTTCAAAAGTGATATAATGTTTGTTTTATTGTGTATATTGTCTGTGTGGAAATTAAACTCACTCTCACCCAACAGATTTGTAGTAGTTGAGACCAGCTAAGGAATTAGTTGGGAAACGCACAACAGCATTTTTGTGTCCTGCCAGTTTTAGCTCCCCAGATTCTTTCATTGGCATTTGCTCTCTGCTCATATACTTCCTGTCTGTCTTCTGCCCTCTAAATTGTGGATCTGTGAGGCTTGAGGTGCTTGTGAAGAGAGCAGGAAATAGACGGTGAATTCATCACGGTGCCACCGCTTGTCTAATTGCTTGTATTTTATGGAATTAAGCAAATTGGGTTTTTGGCTAGTGATTAATCCTAAAACAGCTAGAGGGATGTAAGCCAGAGATAAAGGAGCAGATGCTGGAAAATGAATTAAAGATCATGCCGATCTACTGCTCCTGACATTCCGAGCCATTCCTGCCTCGCAACACGTCACTATGGCTGTGAAATTTAAATGAACAGATCAGAGTTTGAAAGGAGCTTTGACTAACAAGGGTGGCCCTCACAGCCTGAGGCCAATGTGAAAATATATTTTATCGATCCTGTTTTTATATATTTTCTGTGAATTGAATGTTGTTCTGCTGATTTAGACTGACGTCATTGTCACCTCAGCAGTCTAACAGTATGTTGTGAAAATGGTTTAGTTAGAAATGGGCTGAAAATGATAGTGTAGTATTTTACATTTTCCTGTTATGCTGTTATGCAATCAGAAAAAAAACAAATTCATAAATTGAGAAATATACATACAATACACAAAAATGTTACTTTAAAAAAAATCCTTTGTAGTGGGTTCAGTGAAAATCCTGGCAGGGCAAAAACAATCTGCACCAGTCATCTGACCCGACCAACAGGCCTTATTGTTAAGCCCTGACTAAAACTGAGAAAAGACAATATAGCAGTTGGTTGAGGGCTCTCTAATACTGTCTTGGGCATTTGACCCTTCAGACTACACGTACCTAAAGAGGATTATCTCACCCTCACATCCGTACGTCCCGCATGTCGATACGGAGTGAACGGTTACGTGAGCTGCACATCCTCAAGACTGTGATTAAGGATTTCTTAACGATCGTCTGGTGAAGGAAGTTATTCCTCTGCGTGCTTTCGCATGCAAACGAGCTGCAACGTGAGAAAGATTGTAAAGAAAAGGAGGGATCCAAACGATCAGCATGACCTTTTCACAGCGCTGGCACTATAATGGGCTGCGCGGCAAGCATGCGAGATTCCTTCAGCTTCTACATGACCATCAGTTGACTGACCTCAGGCCTTTACAGAGTGTAATTTACAGACTTTACTGGCACTGCATTCGGTGCCGCCATACAGGAAGTGTTTACAGAACTCTGTCAAATTAAACAGACTGGAGTCTGTTAGTCTCACATTTGCAGTGATTGTGTTGGTGTTTAGATCATCGCATTCTACTGTAAACATGTGCAAATGGTTAAAAAACAATCACTCTGTTAGTAAAAGAACAGATTTGTACATCACAGCTTGAGAACAGCCTCTTAGTATGGTGAAATCTTTACTTAAATATAGAGCAGAGCAGAGTTTCAAGAGTTCAAAATCTCCACAGAAACATATTAGTGATCACACAGTATATGCCAGGATCAAGATATCTTGCTTTTATTGCATACAGAAATCTGTTGCTCTAGAATCCGTAAGTTCAATGTTATTCAACATGCAGTATGTTGCTCTAGAATCCGTAAGTTCAATGTTATTCAACATGCAGTATGTTGCTCTAGAATCCGTAAGTTCAATGTTATTCAACATGCAGTATGTTGCTCTAGAATCCGTAAGTTCAATGTTATTCAACATGCAGTATGTTGCTCTAGAATCCGTAAGTTCAATGTTATTCAACATGCAGTATGTTGCTCTAGAATCCGTAAGTTCAATGTTATTCAACATGCAGTATGTTGCTCTAGAATCCGTAAGTTCAATGGTATTCAACATGCAGTATGTTGCTCTAGAATCCGTAAGTTCGATGGTATTCAACATGCAGTATCTTGCTCTAGAATCCGTAAGTTCGATGGTATTCAACATGCAGTATGTTGCTCTAGAATCCGTAAGTTCGATGTTATTCAACATGCAGTATCTTGCTCTAGAATCCGTAAGTTCGATGGTATTCAACATGCAGTATCTTGCTCTAGAATCCGTAAGTTCAATGGTATTTAACATGCAGTATCTTGCTCTAGAATCCGTAAGTTCAATGGTATTCAACATGCAGTATGTTGCTCTAGAATCCGTTAGTTCAATGGTATTCAACATGCAGTATGTTGCTCTAGAATCCGTTAGTTCAATGGTATTCAACATGCAGTATCTTGCTCTAGAATCCGTTAGTTCAATGGTATTCAACATGCAGTATCTTGCTCTGGAATCCGTAAGTTCGATGGTATTCAACATGCAGTATGTTGCTGTATAGTTCATAGTCAATTTTGACAAAAACTATAATTAATTCCTGGTGAAGTACTACAACACCTTAAACCCTTAAACAAGATCCACCAAACAGTGACATCATTGTTACCAGGTGAATGAAAATCACAGTTTTAGCCAACAGCAATGGAAGATGGAAAAATAAGAATCCCATTCATTTTCAGAATCAAAACCTACCATCTAATAGCATTTAAAACATACTGTTCAACTACTGAATTCTCAACTATACTACCCATAATTGTGAAGAAAGTTTTACAGTCAGAGAGTAGCTGCATACAAACAGCCCAAAATACTTAACTGATAAAGTCTCCTTACACTCTACTACTAATAGATTTGAGCATCTTGCAATAAACTTTAAATATATGCTTTTTAGTTAAATATATTCTAGTTTTATTTTTTATCTGTGTTGATGTAGTTTTTCTACCTCAAAACAAATAATTTTGTGATTTATCTCAGAGCTGGTTGATTTAGTTTAAGACTTTCTTTCTTCACTGCAGATACCTGTGGAGATGCTGAATAGGAAAAACACGTCCTCTTTGTCTGCTGTACAGGTCAACAAATAACATGAATCACTTCCTAAATTCTCAATCAACTTTCTCCGGCAAGTTTGTGGGCGGTCGTCGTTGAGTTCCATTGTGAGTCATTGTAACATTTTCTGCAAAGCTAACTATGTTTATATAAAGTGTTTTCATGTATTGTGAATACGTCAATACATTTGAAAGAGCAAACCTTGACAATATTATAAAGCTCACATTGAAATGTTTACCATCTGCAACAAACTGAACACAACCTATTCAAGTTACATCTATTTAGTCACTCCAGGTAAATGTAATCCCAACATCTCATATGTCGCAACCGGACTTCCAGGTGACTTTTCAGAATCTGCCCCAATTTTTTCCTGCTGTGTGAGGAGTCTATTCTAATCAGACAAGTATCCACGGTTCAGCAATTCCCCCCGTAACTCTTACTGTCACTTCCGCAGACAGGCTGTGTATAAACGTCAGGATGTTGTCCTGCTGTTCTGTCTGAGCTCTTGCCCTCTGAGGTTTCCCAGGCTCATCCATCATTGAGAGAGACACCCCAGCTGTCTTGTTTGTGTGTTACGCAAGTCTGGTATTGCACAGGGTGAGACGCTACAGAAGGTCCTGTTGATTAACACTCGGGGAGATTCGAAACCCGGACTCCAGCTGCAGCGGTGGTGAATTCCCCAGCATCAGGTGGATTTAAGAGATGCCTGAGAAAGGAAATTTCTGCGCTAGTTTAGTAATCTATTTAAGTATCATTGAATTTGAGATGAACATAATGCATGCGTTCAATGAGCTCACTCCTCAAGTTAAAGATTTAAATGAGTTGTTATCTGACAGTTTAAAACTGAGGATGGATAAATGTGATGCAGTGAACGGCATTCAACAGTCCATTCACGTGAAACGTCCTTCATTTATACATTAATAGCTATATAATACATATCTTGAGCAAGTCTTTTCTTTGTGCCAGAGCTGGTAGAGGATCAGTAAGGTGAGTCACTTCATGTGAAAGTTCTGCTTCATTGATCAGTTAAAGTAGGGAATCTGCTCCCCTCACAGCACTACAGAGCCACACTGAATCTCTCTGCCATTATACCAACACGAGTTCCTGCAAGTCAGTGTGTCCGAGCATTTGATGAACAAGAGGTTCTGGCCAGGCTTTATTGATTGTAAGCTGTGTAAAATACATGTGGCTCGACAGTTGTGTCACGTCACACATTTTCATTATGCAATAGTGTATTTTGTTCAAAAGCAAATATTGTAAAGTCATTGGCTTGGAACAGATGAGTTAATGCAGACCAAAGGTGCACAGTGTGAATGCAATGGCCAGTTGTTTAGGTAAAGACAGCCAATCATAAATTGCTTCAGTGTTTACCTCATTAAATATTCATGTACTTTGCACAGTTCCAGAAACTTTGTCATGAAGATAACCTGGGGAACAAGTAATCCTGGGTTAAAAATGACCCTGGTTTAACAATTTCAAGTGTAAAAAGCACTCAAGTGACTTAAAAAACACAATAAACCAAACTAATCAACAGAAAAATCAACAGCTTCCACTACAATTGTTTTGTAAGAATAAGAAATGTCTCCAGCTTAATGATTTCATTTTTATTCTTCTATGGCATAATAATTTCATCACATCAACACTGTGATCTGTGATCACAGTGAGATCCGTCTTTAAGCTGCATAGCCCAGTTAAACCCTCATGGTGCTTTTATTCTGGATGTTTCATTAAAAATACAGAGAAACAAAAAGCTATTGTACACAACATATAAAACTTCATATTAAAAAATAAGTATCCTCCTTGACACCAGTCAGATGTTTCACACAATCCTAAGTCATCATTGGCTTATTTGATCCACTGTCTAGGTGGTTTTCAAATGTCTTTACCCAATAAACTTTTGTTCTCCTTTGCCTCCATTTCATATAAAAAAGTTTATCAGTCTTGCACGAATGTCCTTGCGTTTGGTTCGACCCCAAAATTTAAGCCTCGATCATTAAACTGTCTTTTGCAGAATCTTTGATCTTCTAGTTTTTTGTTCTCTGTTTTGTAGCTCAATAAACAATACAAAGTAAATAGTGCCTTGAGAAATTTCTTGAGAAAATATGGAAGTAAATTGGGCTTCCTGGGGTGTTTAAGAATAAAGACCTGATGAACAAGAATAATTTTGTTGAATATGTTTTTATTAGTTATGATAATACTGACTTGCACAATGATTTCACTGTCAATTTGTTGTATTTCTTCCATCAGCTTGTGTAACTGGAGAGTTTTGAATCAGTCCTTCAGTCTTGCATTTGCAAAAATGATGCAGTAATATTTCTCTGCATAATGTATTAACTCAGATAATTATCATTTACAATTCCTGAACACTTCCTTGCTGATTGACTCTTTGGATTTCTGTGGAAGTGTGAATCTGTGTGTCTGTGTTTGGGGGGACGGAGTTTACACAAGTGGAAGAGCAACAGATAATATAACGTTATTGTACTTTTGCTGTGGCTTACAGCTTATTGCTTTGGTCTTTTTTAAGGCAGCTTGAGTGGTGAGTGGAAGATTCACTGCACTATTTTGAAGGTACATTTAATATAGCAATATTCCTTTCTGAAACATTCAGAAGATTCTTTTTACTTCAAACTAACTGATGCATTGCATAGTTTTTGCTACATGAGCGTAAAAACCCAGCGTCTCTTGAGTTAGTCTCAATCATCCGTCATTTGCAGCAAGACAGTGAAGCATTCTGGGACATGAGCTATCCTAAGTCTCTTAGGTCTACCAGCTAGCATATTTTCCTCCTCTTGTTGCAGTCAGTTTGTATTCATGCCTGTGGCTACAGAATCTATTTTGTCTTTCTATTGACGTAGCTTCTGTAACCCAGCAGACTTCTGCTGAATCTAGTGAGGAGTTAAACTCAATATTAATAACATGAGGATTAAATGTGTAATATTGTTGTTGCTGTGTTTGCCAGGTGTAGTGCAGGGGAATTTCATAGTGTGGAGCTTTAAGAATACCTAAAGAAAATGACTGGCATTGGCAATTTGAAAGTCGTAATGATTGTGAGGACTGAACAAAAGATGAAGAGCATCAGAAGATCAAAACGATTAAATCAGAAACGTTGTATCTTACTCACTTAACACAGTCAGTTTTATTTGTGTAAAACTTACAGAAAATAGGGCTTTAATGCACCTACTGAATCTAGTTAAATTGTAATCATTTAAAATATTTATTTATAATGCTACACGGCCATATATTGCTTAAATATCCACATTTTTATATAATAATTCAGTTTACTAAATTATTACACTGTTTGTCCATCATAGGTATTGCTGTTAACTCTACTCTTAGCTGACAGAGAAATCTTTTTTACTTTTTTCTTCAAACTCATTTAGCAGGTGAATAACATTTAATGGAATATGATTTTCCCACATGCATGTAATAATCTTTCTCTCCAGTGCCCACAAATAAAGTGTTTGCTAAAGGGAGCAATATCAACTCTGTCGGACTCGGTTTCTCCTTAGAAAGCCATTTACATCTGCAACACTGTGCTGGCTCATATTTCTTAATTTGCTTGAAAAAGAGTCATCTGGAATTTCATTTGTATTTCAGTGCTCTCGGTAAAGTTGGAATTGAACATTTATGGTTATGATGCATTTATGAGCTGAATAATGTAAACATTTATGAGTGGAGTGCTTGCCAGTGAACTATAGTTTGAGATGTTTTGAATGTGTCTGTTTCAATGTGTCTTTAAAATTGATCAAGCTCTCCTTTAGCTGCAACATACAATTTTGAGTTTGTCTGTTATTTATTTAATGGTTCTAGGGATTAATTAGTGGAACCGTGTGACTTCTGTACTGTTTAAGATATGCTTAAATGTGAACGCATACAGAAGAGAGGGCTGCTATTACTAATTTACATTTTTTTTTTTTTTTTGCCCAGCGGATGATAAAATCTAACAAACATAATGAAGAAGGGATGTGAGTCATATTTAAGGACATAAAATCATAGAAATTTAAAAATGTAAAGATCTATTGTCTTATGCTGAAATTGCTACCAGCAATCCTTATGTTCAGTCACATACTGCAGTTATTGTAATAATGTTTTTATCCAGTTCATTATACATAATGTAAATAGAAATTAGATGCCTAACACGTATAGAATTCCAAATCTAAAACTAATCTAAGAAGGGGCTGTATTCCTCTCATCATGATCATCACATTCCTTATCTTTCATTAAGTCTCCACCCAAAGCAGTAGCGACCGTTTTGAAAAGTACAGTATTCTGTTTTTTTGGTACTCCTTTGAATTTTGTCCAGTTCTTATGAAAACTGGCTCATATGATATTTGGACCGAGTCACACAGAAATTACTAAACAGAATTTTTTCATTCATTGTTTGAAAGTTGCCACATATTTCCACAGTTTTTGTTTGTGATGGGGGTTTTTAGCTCCTCGTTGCTGCTTGTAACTATATTTTATTTTATAAACATTTATTTATGACCACTCTCATGGAATGACAAATAACTGATTTTAATCAAAAAGAAATAAGCAATGCAGGGAATTATAATTAGTAACATAATCAGAAATAGTGATGTATATAACAGAGTTGTTATAGGCAATAAGGCTCTTTGAGTTATTATTATTATTGATTGCTCATAAATGTAATTGATTTTAAAGTTTGTACCTCAGGTGGTGAATTTATTTCCCTTTTTATTTAAATGTTTTAATTTTCTGCAAGTCCTTGAAATGGCTTGCATGATTTGGAACCAATCATATTCATAATTATATTTGTGCATGTTTCAAAATTTCATATTATGCAGAAGGATCTTATTTGATTTTTCTAGGGTTCTTAAGACCAGTCCTATTACGACCAGGATTGGTTTTAAATTGTGATACAAATTCCATTAGCCGTTCTGTTCCTTTGTGATATTTAACTAGTGTTTTACTCCTGCTTTCTCCAGTCCTTTACACATACAGCATCAAATCCCACAATTTTAGTAGATGTGTTTAGATGCAACCAAGAGGTTAAAGTTTGGTTGGTTAGCATTGCCTAGTTAGCAATAATTATAGCATCTGGGTCCAAAAAGTGTTTTGCAAGCAACATATAAACAGAAAAGATGAAATGGGCTTAAATTTTTCTCTGTCTGCTTGCTTTGATGTCACAGTGCAGAATAATCACTAGTGAAGGATTTAGGACTGTCCATGTTTGTGTGGCAGCATCGACATGACATCATTGTCTGTGATGGCTGTTAACAAAGATAAAATAGCTTCAAAACATGCCTTTGAATTTTTTTTTTAAGTCAGTTAACTCAGAGAAGCCCCAGCAGTTTTATTGTGGCTTTATTAATACTAATCAGGATTGGCATACGGTTTTGTTGATGTTCTGGGCTGTGTGCAAGGTTTTATCACCGCTTATCAACTCAATTACTGTGGTTCCATCAGTCAATTTGATACATGTTGCTGAATAGTTTAGTATAGGTAACTCTGGCCAGGAACAACAGCACTTAGGAGCAGCACTGCTAATAGTCCACTTACAGCAGCTTATGTTACCCATTCTGATCACTCAACACAACTGTTGAAAATTTTAAAAAAATATATACTTGCAGGTATTTGCTATTATGGGAAAGACTTCAATCGAAACAGGTTGTGAAACAGGTTGATAGTGTGCAAACCTGTTTATACAGTGTGAATGCCAGACTGCATCTGGGGAGTCCCAGATACCTTTGTAAATGTGAGTCTTTCCAAACACTTTGCAACTTCCGAAGAGAATATAAAACGAATCGCTCTTATCTATTATTCTGCTGAGTCTTGCTTTTGGACCGTTGCGAGAATCTGCATTTCTCAATCAACCTCTAACTTTTCTTCCCTGCATCTACTGCTTGGGGAGATTTCAGTGTAAAAACTGTAAAAAATGTGACAAAACTGACAATGTTTTTACCACTGACAGTAGCTGGTTACAGAGGGTTATGGGCAATGGGTCATAGGTTGATTTATTTGCATATGTTATGCTAATATTCAATCGTTTCCTGAGTTGTGATGTAACATTGGTTTTGGAGAGTTTATCTCTTTTACAGTCTTTTATCTTGAGCAGGTTGTGTTTCTGAGTAATTCATGCATGCAAATCATTTTTCAGCTGCTCCACAGATGAAACAGTGTAATTGATTTCTCTCAGCAGGTAAATACTGTTCAAAATATGAGAGTGCACAATAAATAAAAAATCTTTTTCCGTAAACTGACCTCCTGGTGCCTCGTCCTCTTCATACACGTCCCACCTGCAATTCAATAAAACTCACTTCCACTTACCTGAAGATCTGCTCTGTGTGTGTCACCATCTCAAATCCATGTTTGTCACGATCCACGAGCTCCATCTGTAAGTAAATCATTTGTATCAGCAGTTGTGGTCGACTGGTTAGTGAGTCAGGCGTGTAATCAGTAGGCTGCTGGTTCGATTCCAGTGCCAAGAGTTAGCAACTGAAGTGCCCTTAAGCAAGGCACCTAACCCCCAATTGCTCCCTGGGTGCTGCAGTGATAGCTGCCCACTGCTCCGGGTGTGTGTGTGTTCACCCCTCACCAGTGATGGGTTAAATGCAGAGGTCACATTTTGGGTATGGGTAACCATATCTGACAAAAAACTTTCATCATTCACCTGTTTATAGCTGTGCTTGTGTCAATAAACTCATTCACTATTTTTATACATCATCATCTAAGTCTGGTATATCTTAACCAATAGAAAAAAAGAATTAATGTAAAGTTGTGTGAGTGTAGTTAGTTCAGCTAGCTGGAATTGAGCTGTTTTCATTACATTACAATTAATTAGCTGAAATAAATGAATCTATTTTTATTTATACTTAATAATTTTATGAACCTGGGAAGTGAATGTGAAATGTTTGATGGAAAGCATGCATTTGGCAACCAATCATAAACTAATAAATTTATCTCATCACCATTATGGGCTTGAAGGTTTGGCAATAGTAACGAAAGCAATCGACATTTTCTTTTCATCAGGCTCTGATCATTCTCTGAGAAACAGCCAGAGAAATAAAAGTGCTTTTTTTCTTTGTTATAGAAATGTCACTACCCATGAACTTTGTCTTGAATGGCCTGCCTGACTCATGTGTGTTCCATGACCGTCTCCAGATGTTCCCTCAACACTTTGGAGCCTCATATGAATGACATTTGATCTCTGCCAAGGACTGAAGCAGCCAGTATTCACTGACCCATTCCTGATTACACAGACCAGACTGGAATAGGAACTGTGACCTTAAAGAGACAATATGGACAGGCCACCTTATGGTTTGCACATGGAGAGCCAGAATAAGATCAGGAAAGCTAAAAATGTAAAATAATCTTAAAGTGCAAAATGATTTTCTTTCAATTTAGTCTGAGCTGTTATCATTAAAGAGACCTGCATTGTATCACATTTCATTCTTAAGTGGTTAGTTGGCTCTTGCCACCTGGATAAGATGGTCTAGTTTAGGAAAGTCTGGATGGTTTGGTTTCAGAGGAACTTTGGGCACAGTTTTAAATACTGGGAGACCAATTTAATCCAGATTAAGCTCCTAAAATACAGTTTGAGCAGACTGAGAGACCAATTTAATATACTTTTTCTTCATCAGAGTTCTGCAGATCTTTCAGTGCAGAAGTTATTTTCAGTTTATTTTCACACCATTAAAGTAATTTAAACACAATGTACTGCCTGACTTTATATTACATATTAAAATGGTTGTTCATTATCACCCCACTCCTTTACATTGTTGCACAGGAAAATAACCGGGAGTATTAAATAATAAAAGACTCTTGCCTACATTTATTTTCAATTGAACAATGAAGTATTTATAAAACCTCCACTACATTCAAGACAAAATTTGTGCGTCAGACTTTAGAATCAATAAATTAATAATTTGGACATTATCAGCATGACAAATAGAGGCAGCTGTGCCAGTTTTCTTGTGAAACACTCAGTGGAAGTTATCAAACGTTTTCAAACGCTTTCCATGCTTTTCAGCTATGAATCTTCCAGGAGCACAAAAGGAAAGATCTTCAGACTAATTTATGGAAGTAAACAGAAAATAATGAGCTTCGCTCTCGCTAACTATTTCCCACTGAAGAATTACAGCGAGCGTTGGGGCAACAATTAATTATTTGAGTAAATAAATACCCGGGTTTTGTCTTGTAATGATATCATGTGGGAAATACTGAACGTTTGTGTCTAAATCACAAACAACCTTTTAAAAAACATGATTTGAAAACATTGTATATGCTTTGTATAAATTGTATAAGGGTTATAAATGATTCAGAAATTAATATTGTTATGAGTTATATATACTGCACTTCTGTTCTTTGTACTGTATAGTACTGTGAATTGTACTGTTTAATACTGCACAGAGAAAAAAATAATTTAGACGGAACTTACAATCATAGAATTTAAAATGAATTACTGAAATAAGAATATTAAAATATTAAAACAATGGAATATGATATCATAAGGTTGTAAATTTAAAGGGATAGATAAACAGAAATCAGAGCTGACACATAACCTGAATATAACACATACTGTATATACTGAATTTATCACATATATACTGAATTTATCTGCATACAGACGTTTCTGGTTGGATTTTGCCAGGAAACTTGGAACATGTGACATCTGTCACTTTAGGCACCTGTTGCTCTTGACAGTTCTGAAGTTTAGCACACACACAGCATTTGTGTCAGTTGTTTATTCAGACACTGTGCTGAAGGGAGAGGAGGAACAGACTCTCTCTCTCTCTCTCTCCTTCTCTCTCTCTCTCTCTAACAGATGGATTAATAGCATAATTAAGTAGCCTTGCGCATGGTTCCTGTTTACCGGCATGTTGCTAAGCAATGACATCAGCCAATCGCTCCATCCCTTTCTGTAATCCTGTGCCCTCCCTCTCTCTCTGTCTCTCTCCCTCCGTCTCTCCCACATGCATTTATCCCTGTAACAGTCTTAGTGAGCTGTAGTGGTCTGAGCGCAGCTCACAGGCAGACGGCATGACCACCTTGTGCAGGAACAGCCCGCAGCCTCTCATGTAGCCCACCGCAGCAATCGAAACTCTTATACATACACGTGCACGTACAAAGACACGCTCAACTGATCTTCAGGGACGCCAACAGATCAACAGAAAGCAGAAGATTCTACTTAAGAGCGGACTCTTACTTTTTTGGTCTTTAAATATTTCTTCATTTTCTCCATTTTAATTGTTTTTCTTTAATTATTTCTTTGTTTTTTTAAGTATTGCTGCTGTCCACCACCCTTTTTGTTGGGTTCAGGGGTGGTGGCACATCCTCCAAAGGGCTGCATGAATGACCCAACGCAAAGGCGAGAAGACAACCATCAGCATTCAGGAACATATGGCCATTGATGTATGTCCAGGTCCAATTCAGCCTATTAAACAGATATCTGATTATTTCCCCCGTTACCCACGGGGTCTTCACCCCACACCTCCTCCGGCCTTCAGCCGTGCCAGCTCCCTGAGAGACACCCCCACCAGCCTGAAGTCTGAGGGCCCGGCCACAGATCCCAACCGGGATGAGGAAGATCTGGATCAAGCCTTCGGTGCCACGGCTCTCGTGTCCAGCAAGAAGGAGGAAGAACTGGACGTGGAGGGCTATGACTCAGATGACTCCAGTGAGTAGACTTCTGTTTCTTACTTCCTGCCTCTTTTTCTGTGTCATTCCACAATGACAACTGTTGCCATGCAAGCCATTATGAAAGACAGCTTTGTGCCCGATTCTTATGTCATCGTGTTTGGAAAAGAGGAAAGCCTGTTTGTTTTTATCCACCTGAGCAAGCAGTGCTCAAAGAGCTTCACTTTAGCAGCTCTGATTGAATGCTGGGAAATTGCTGTGGTTGTTTTGTGGCTTTTATTCTCTGGTTTCAAAAAGGACATTACAGCTCTGTTCCAAAACCTAGTGAGCTGCCTGATGCATAGTGTCTACACAAGTAGCTTCTGAGGCAGCAAAACTGTATAGAATCAACACATAGTGAGTGATTACAATAGTGTTTGTCATTGGCATGTTACTAAGCTAATGCCACTGTACTTATTATCCACACAAAATACACAACACACTCCGAAATGTGGTTAAATAATAAATATGTTTAACAGATTTACCTTTTCTTAACTTTAATCTATAGTATTGAATCAATACAACTATATTTATAATCAACATTTCTCTGAACTTAAACTTCCATCTTCAATTTAATGTTACCTTTGATATTGCTTTAATTGTGAAAGAGAGATGTGATCGTGCTTTAAAATTTGGCCAAACTGGGCATCTTATAAGGCAACATCATTGTACTGCTTAGTGTCTGGAACAGCCTTTGCATCTGCAGTTTATTACAGTTCTTTACATTTCTGTCTAGGTAGGTAGCTTGTTAGGTTTTGAAACAGAGCCTCGGTTTACACAACACAGACTGAACATCTGGAATGTCCAGCCACAAATACAGTATGTGCAAGCTTTTCATGTTGGGCTGTTGGTGATTTTAACCCTGTAGTGATATATCAAAACCGCAGGCAGTTTTTTGTGGTTATACCATCGATCAATACTGTAAATCTTTAAAGTGATTCTAGTGGGCATCGGGTGCTACTCATCAGTTTCTACATCTGTGTCTGCAGAGCTCCTGTCCCAGATATAAATATTATTATGGATCTCTCCCCATTGCTTCTTTTGGAGTCCGGTTTTCAATCACGACAACCTGTGCGCTAGATTAGACAAAGCCCTGCTGTCTTATGTGGTTATTTTATTGTTACTCTGCTCTGTCTAAAATGGGGTTAATCCATACAGCGGATCGCTCAACATAAACTCTTGGACGTGTGTTTGCTGATGAAATGCAAATGACTTAGAGCCACAACTTTGGTTTCCGGATCTAATCCTATACAGCGCTGGCATAGCACAGGATGATCTGTTGCTCGTTAACCTTTGACCTCCATGCAAGCCCATTAGGCAGTCAAGCAGGTCACTGTATTGAATTCAAAATCGGGACGGCAATAAAATGACTGATGGAGAATGTTAACGTGTAGAGATTAAAACACGCATCAGAAGTGCGTGTCTGTGGTATAACATCTGTGTCACAGGTTCATGAAATTTGCTGTCTGATATAACCAGTCCCCGTTATGAGAGAAGGTGATGTATGTAGATGCTGTCTGTGTCGGTCATTAAAGCAGAGGGTCGTGGGTACACGACTGCTGTGCCCATGTTTTATGATGATAGATTAGCATGGGCTGCGATTCATTGATGTGCAACAGATGTGGCCCCTCTAAATCATATTTCTCTTCCCATGCTATCATCTTCCTTTTTGACACATCGCTGAACTACGATGCACATATTAGTTAAACAACAAACAAATGAAACCCTAACCTGACGTGTTTGTTATGTGACTCACGCAATACAAAGAAGCCATTTACACTAATTTGCTAGAGCATTTAATGGGTCTAAAGTCTCGCGGGGATTTCTGCAGAGTAACTTAAAGAAAATAGTCTCTAGGGGAACAAACTCGAGGCTCACTACAGCAACAGATGGATTACAAGGAAATTCACAAACATTTGGTGAATGGCGACTGTGCAGCTCTGCTGATAAGCCATTTAACTCAGTAGTACTGAACAGATTGCAAACAAAGCAGTCTTGTGTTTCAGGGCTTAACTGAGAGCTGAATCCAAACATATTTGGGATAATCTTTTCCAAGAGGCAGACACTTTTTATCAATTATTTAATGTTGTGCAATATCACATGAGCAGGAGTGCTGTTGTACTCAATACCAGCACGGCTGGGATTTGGCCTGGTCCAGCTATGAACAATAATTTAATACAGAGTATATTAGTTTATTAGTGGCAAAATCTGAATGGTTCATAATTTCAAGAACTCACAAATTCTTTATTTCACAAATAGATAGTGAGATGATAAATTCTCATTAGACCAGAAGCCCCCCATTAAATAACATCTGTTTGTCACTAGTTCTGACAGCCTCATTGACCTGTTGACTTTAACTAAACATGGATGCTTTGGGAAAACAAGCCACTTGGAATGATTAAATCCTCAGGCACCCTGTACCAGGGGATCAGATCTTTGCGTTGTCTTCCTCCAGGGATTTTTCTGTGGATCACTATAACTGACAAATTCCTGACTGTATATTCTAGGAATAATCTTTTGGTCTTCGAAATAACGAGTCTGATGGGGTGTCCGCGCTGACAGAGATTTGTGGTGACAAAGCAACCAGAAGTAAATTATTTTCAATGAGAGTTGTCAGTTTGACTGGAAACAGTGAAGCAGAATTTAAAGCTACAGCACAGACTTCCTGCACCACTAACAACACCAAATAGAATTACAAAAATAACCAAACAACAAGTTTCAAACATTTCTTTTAAACATTCACCTCATTGCAGTTGGTGTAAATGTTCATTTCAGTTCTGTAGAGGAAACACAAGTGGGAATTTTATGCCTTACTGTGCATTCAATAAATCCGCCGTGACTTTCTTAGTCATGTTTAACCCTAATGTATTACACTATGATAACAAAAAAGAGATGGGTAGAGATGTACAGAGATCATAAAGGAACTGTTTGTTTATCAACTGTTTGTTGCTCGGTTTCATAACTAATTATTTTTCAGCCAGTATGTCACATGCAGCCACATATTTCTGTACAGAAGGATTTGTGGATTTAGCATCACAAATGCAATACACTGGCTAGTGTGTGACACAACCCCTGCTGCTAAGAGAGGCAATTACCGGGAATGTACTTCAAAGGTTAATTGTTTTTGGCTTGTGGACAAATCAAATGGAAAGAAATATGAAATAGTGTTTACCAGGTTGGATTGATTACATAACACAACTGTATTTTTATTCTTCCTTTTTTTGGTGTAATACTAAGTTTGATAGTGTTTTAGGATTTGGTCAAAGGATTAGTTGACAAGAAAATGTCATGTTGGATTTGATTCCCAAATGAGTTGACTTTAACTTATGATGAATGTTTTGCCTCTAGCCCTCACAACAGTGTGGGACACAAGAACGGAAGGGGCAGAGTGTGGCTGGCACTGCATGGTGAGGCACATCAGAAGCTAATAGTATCTTATTACTATTGCCATAATAGCAGCAGCTCTCTGCTCCTGTGAGACCAGGTCTCTTTCCTGCATGAGCAAGTTGTCTTCAAGGTCAGAAACAGTTTAGAAACATGAAAACTCTTTGTATTTTCTAACATTACATAAAATCACATCCTCTGCAGCAGTGGTTGTCAGCTGGACACAGATTTTACATTTGACTCTGAGTAGAGACCCAGCATAGTGCTAAAAATTGTTAGCCAAAAAAAAGCCCTTCAAATAAAAAATTTAAACTATACATTTAAAATTTTTAAACGGTATGCAAAATTATTAACATGACAGGAGAAATATTAAAAGAAATAAATAACCTTAATTTGGTTTGTAGATGTCTTACAAGTTTCAATCATTTATTGCAATTATTTGAAGAACACACTATAAAAGCATGCACATCAGCCTCAAAGCGGGTGCATAACGCACAACTCATTAGCAGAACAATATAAAAAGTCACCAAAGCTAAAAAAAATATGAATTATTAAACCATGAGACTCTCACAAACATGTCAGTTCGAGCACACAAGCTCTGGAGCGGATTTTTCGGACAGGCTCTGGAGGAGCAGGACAGCAGTCTGCAAACCAAACATACAAAATGGCTACCACCATTACAGGGAGCACTGAGGACAGAGGAACCATCTCTGTGACTGCCAGTGCTGAGGCCCTTGAAATGCCAGCTGCTCCAGCTGAAATGAGCAGTGGGTCTGCCAAACTGCAGATCAGCCCCAAATGCCTTTGGAATGCCTGGGAATCTTCAAGTGCAACGTTCACGACAACCAGGAATGCTAGAATGGGGTCCATGATGGCTGAAGACAGTGGCATGACATCCTCCACATCCGTGGGTGCTCTGGCGTGGTCGCTTCTTAGCTGGAGGGCCGGAGCCTGTTGGTGAGGGGGAAATTATGTGTTGTGCTTTCATTTCCTCCTGTGGCTCCTGGTCCTCTTTATCTGCTGTCACTTGCAGGTCCAGCTGGCCTGAGTTTTCCTGGTTTCTCCGGGTAACCTCGTAGGTGACACATTCTTCATTTAGCTTAACTGGATGATGAGGTTGTGGGTGAGGGCACCAATGATCCTGGCTGGTTCTCTGTGGCTGTAGCTTTGGGTTCCATTACGGTCCACACATCGTCCAGCTGCTCTCAGCTCAGGTGTTTGATTTCAGTGGCAGTCCTGAGCAGGAGGGCATCTGTTGCAGCGCTTAGCCAGACCTTCAGCTGATCCGGTGGGTGGCAGAGCTGGATGATCAGGACATGTTGAACACAGGTGGAGAGAGTAAAGCATAACAAACCACTGCAAGTCCGTTCAGATGTAGTGAGCTAAATATATGTGTGGTGCATCTGTCTGATGTGTATAGCTAGTGACGCAAACTAGACACCTATTGTACTGGCTGTGAAGGCAGTTGTGGATAATTGCAGATGTTAGAGGAAAAGACTCTAAAATTGTTGATGAATTAGACAATCTGGTTTTTTATTAGTGGGAATTTTCCTGACATATGAAAATAAAACAAGACAAGACAAATACAGATGGAGAGGGTGAAGGAGTTTATTCATTCAGAGTCATGACAACATGAGCACAATAGTGGGCTACCATCACTGTAGCACCTTAAGGAACAATCTGCCCCACTAATAGTACAGCTCAGCGTTATGTACCCCAAATGCACCAGCTAGTATGAATTGGCTCCAACTCAGTGTACTCATTGCTGAGGTTTCCCTGCATGTTGTTGCCACTGGTGCTGGAACAGAGGTATCCAGAGCAGTCTACAGTCATTGTGAGCCTTGTCAGGTCAGCCTGATCTAATCGCCAAACAAAGTCAAAGTTCAAATTCAATGAAATACCATAAATCTAGAGAATGTAAAACAATGGAAGGGAGAGATAAAAACATCTAAATTAGTAAACCAATAATCAATAAACCAATAATATTGTTTAAATAATAAGCCAAGGGAGGAGAAGTGTATGAATCCCATTGTATGAATACAAGCAGGACATAAGTGACACAAGTAAACTCGCATACCTACAGAGTTACAGTTAAAATACATAGTATGGGAACCAACATACAATATGTACATATTTCTGCATTTTAGGACAGTTTAGGTGTGAGCACATAAAGAGAAAGTCCTTACTTTGTATTGGAATGTTCTTATTTTTTCTTGGGCCTCTAAAGGAATGAAAGGAATTTAAAGGAATGAAACTCCTTTAAAGATCAAGCAGGGTGTCATAAACTGCCCTGTTGGCATCAGAGAGGGTGATAGCTACTGTATCTGGAGGGAAAGTTTGCTTCCAGACTCTCTTTCACCTCCACACTGGATTTGGGAGTCTTAAGTGGAGGCATTTTAAAAACCATAAGTGATTTAACAACAATTTGGCCATGCCAAACACTACAGCCCCCCCAAAAAATTCAGGAGAAATGTCCTTCTCTACCTCCCCAACAGTGACCCCAGAGGACCATCAGTCCATCTTGCAATGGTTTGTTCAGTCCATAACAGAAAAGGTCAATAAGTGCATAGTCCAAGAGGTTAGAAAAATTAACAATCCCCAGAAATATCTGAATGTGGTCCTCAAGGGCACCATTACCCTGGCGCAGGCAGACTAGGGCAATTGCTGTATCGGTATGTGGTCAGTCATTCTGTTACACAGGTGACAGATTAAAATCCACAAGAGCACTACTCAGAGAACTAGAACAACATCAGAAACTACATTCAAACAGGCAAACATTCATACAAACAACAACTGACAAAATCTAAGTGAAACACATATATACATGAGGGAAGACAAGCTAACAGGTTAACAAGAGGGTGGGGCTAGTAATTAACACACAATGGTAACCATGACAACAAACAAGGCACCAGAACAGCAGGGAGACAAAATTCAAAATGCATGGAAAACAGGTAGTGATGTAACATCTAGCAACCACCCAGAACATTAGCACTGCCCTGGCAAACACCCTAGCATTGTGCCACTGAGTTTTCCATGGGCAAGAATCACTAATATTCTCCTAAAAATAGTTGAATAGAATAGAATAGTTTTAGAGAAAAATAGTTGTGTGGATTTGCTGCTTAAAACCTACAATCTATTTAAAAGGAAAACATTTTATCTCAACCACCAGAACACACACCCTGCTGTGACACCCTACTCAGACATTCACATATTGATTCATTTGAATTTTGAAAACCTGATTCAAAGTGCAACATTTTCTGATCTGTTTTTTGTTATCACTGAAATGAATTGATACAGAAAAGTCAACTGGCAACATCAACTGAGTAGGTTTCACACATGGTCCAATCAAATCGCATTTGATTACAGGAACATTAAGTGCCCCAATTATGCCATGAGAAGTTTTCTGATTTTGTTTTGGAGTCTCCTACAACAGGTTTATATCATCTATAATCTAATATCATCTACTTTTTCAAAGACTTTTTCCCTCTAAACCCCTCCTTTCTATAAGCCAACTGCGCTCTGATTGGTCAGCTGGCCCAGTCTGTTGTAATTTGTATGTGATGGATAAGAAGCGTTCATTACCATAACTGAATTTTAGTTTTGGGCTTATCAAATCTCAGAAACACTGTTAGGACAGAAAAATGGCATTGTTTTATATTATTATTTTGAGTCCTGAGATGAGACAGATGAAGTAGCCACTCAACCAGACACTCCATCGCAAGCATGACTTGAGCAGGACGTTTCTCAGTGGTTAGGTTTAAACTTAGCATGCATTAAATTATGTGATGTGAAATCCATGTTATTGTATTTCTATTTTATTGAGGTGTACATGTGGGAACTGTAACATAGTGACAAACCAGATTGGAGATTTGAACAGATGATGACTTGTTGAGGTGGTTCAGAGTCAATTCTTTCTTTTCGGAGACAATAAATTGTATAACTAATTTCGTGCACTTTCAGATTTACAGTTTGGATGACAGTTTGCTTCACGGGTAGCTACATTACAAACTGTGTTAAAGGTAATATTCAAAAAAGCATAATGGAGCCGTTTAATAATGTTCCAAAGGGCACCAGAAAGATTTCCTGGACTATCACTTTTATCATGAAGCAATATCCAATTAAAATAATACGAGATGCTTTACCCTGACTGAGAACACAAATGTTCCTTTCAAACTACCCCACTTATGTTTAATCTCTTACACCTGCTCTTGACCTGTGGAAACAAAGCTCAGTACTGACAAAAACAGACAATGAGAAAGTGTGATTAGCCGCAATTGAAGTTCATTACCAGAATCGTGTCATTTTCATTGACTTTCATGTTTTTTACTTTAGATAATAATGCATCCTAAAGCAGACATAAAGCAGAAACTACACTCAGGTATAATCAGGGGAAGGATTTTAGTGCAATCAGCAACCTTCTGTTGAATCCTATTAATGGCCCTACTGCTAATAGCTGTCATGACATAACAGATAATGAGAGGAATAGACTGGGTTTTTTCAGACTGTTTATCTATCTATCTATCTCTCTCTTTCTCTCTCTCTCTCTTTCTCTCTCTCTCTCTCTCTCTGTATATATATATATATATATATATATAAAGTTTCAACCTGGGAAGCTTTTTAAACAGTTCTGAAGGATTTTCCATTTACGCTGTGGTACGTATGAACCATCTATAAAGATCTACATGTGCAGTGTAGGTGGGTGTGACTGCAAAGACTCCTTTCATCTATATTTTCTTTTCCTTTTCCTGTTTTTTTTTCTATTCTAGTTTGACTCTGCTCTAGTCTTCTCTGCTCTAGTCTTCTCTGCTCTCCTCTTTTCTGCTCTACTCTTCTCTGCTGTAGTCTTCTCTGCTCTCCTCTGCTCTAGTCTTCTCTGCTCTAGTCTTCTCTGCTCTCCTTTCCTCTGCTGTAGTCTTCTCTGTTCTCCTCTTCTCTGCTCTAGTCTTCTCTGCTCTAGTCTTCTCTGCTCTAGTCTTCTCTGCTCTCCTCTCCTCTGCTCTAGTCTTCTCTGCTCTCCTCTGCTCTAGTCTTCTCTGCTTTAGTCTCCTCTGCTCTAGTCTTCTCTGCTGTAGTCTTCTCTGCTTTAGTCTTCTCTGCTCTAGTCTTCTCTGCTCTCCTCTTCTCTGCTGTAGTCTTCTCTGCTCTCCTCTCCTCTGCTGTAGTCTTCTCTGCTCTCCTCTCCTCTGCTGTAGTCTTCTCTGCTCTCCTCTCCTCTGCTCTAGTCTTCTCTGCTCTCCTCTTCTCTGCTCTCCTCTTCTCTGCTCTCCTCTTCTCTGCTGTAGTCTTCTCTGCTCTCCTCTCCTCTCCTCTAGTCTTCTCTGCTCTAGTCTTCTCTGCTCTAGTCTTCTCTGCTCTAGTCTTCTCTGCTCTCCTCTTCTCTGCTCTCCTCTTCTCTGCTCTCCTCTTCTCTGCTCTAGTCTTCTCTGCTCTCCTCTGCTCTAGTCTTCTCTGCTCTCCTCTTCTCTGCTCTCCTCTCCTCTGCTCTAGTCTTCTCTGCTCTCCTCTCCTCTGCTCTAGTCTTCTCTGCTCTCCTCTCCTCTCCTCTGCTCTCCTCTCCTCTCCTCTCCTCTGCTCTAGTCTTCTCTGCTCTCCTCAACTGCCTTCATGTCTTACAATCAGTTGCATCTGTGGCTGCCATTAATGGAGTTTCTTGTTTACATGCTGTTTATGACAACTGTATGTGTGCTCAGTGATCTCATTCACAGA
>JAZGTK010001021.1:0-46677 GCA_036877625.1 Ambastaia sidthimunki | reverse complement strand
AAGAGAGAACAAATTAGTGAAGTGTTTTGCAAACTTTTTGATCTTATTACTAAAATGGCCATTATTACAATGATTCACTTTGAAACTAGAAACAAATCAATTCAGTGGCTGAAAAACAGACTCATCAAGTCTCGTCTAATCTCTTCCTCTAATGAGACACTTGAGCTTGTTTGTCTTTGACAAGTTGCGAAAATTTAATCATGGAGAAACTTTCAAGATGAGCAAAGAGAGCCGCTGAGAAAATCTAAGCCACGCATGTCATCCATACAAATGACCGAACATGTTTCGTTTTCATTCCTCAAACAGACACTTCATGCATACATTAATTGCACTTACTTTTATTAATGGTTTAAGGCTAATATTATTCAATATATATTTTTTTTTTATTCCTTGTATAGTTTTAACCAAATTGAAACCGGAACCTGTTTAAGCATCTTCCTGGGGAAACTTACCCATGGAAACACCTAACTAGTCCATGAACTAAACAGTTAACTGAGGTCACAAACGATCACTGCTCATTTGAGTTAGACAGTTGCTTCAGAACAAATTCATTTGCCAAAAGACAAATAATAAAACACTATCAGGCCCAGGAAGAAAGATCATTAGAGTCTCCAATGGGTTCAAAAACACAAGCGTGAGAGAGATCGTTTCAAACTGCTCGGTTGTGACTATCATCACAGAGAAAGACATCTATACATCATTTAGCCACAAAAAATTGGGACGAGGCTAAAAATTCTGCTTTTGGATGAAGGGAGACGAAAAATCTGAACTACATCTGAACCGCGAGTGGAGAATTATGCACATATATCTAAGATTTGTCACTGGAGACGTCGTACAGATGAGATGTTTTTGAATGCGTTTCATCTTTAGCTCCATAATGATGCAATTTTAGATGTTTAATGTAAACATGAGTGAGTGAGAGAGGAGAGGGATGAATAGTGATGAGAAAGTGTTTGTGATGGTCCTCACATCAGTGATCTTCGGGGCAGGACATTGCTCAAGCTCCCGGCTGCACAGATCTTTATAAATGCAGGATTTTGTGGTATCGCACCACACGCAGTCGTACTTTTGATCGGCGTTCTTACAGAGACTGCAGTCTTCACGTCTTACTGAGCAGTTATACAGAACCACTGTATAGAGAAAGAAAAAGCAATTACAGTACTGAAAAGGAATTCATATATATATACATAACATAACATTAACCTAACATACATATATAGACATACACACACATATATAAACACACACACACACACACAAACACTTTTATATATATATTAAAAAAAAAACAGGTGGTATTATGGGATGGGACAGTCTCATTCTAGAAAGCTTTTGATTGGACAAATGTTTGGATACGTACCTGTGTGCAGGATTTACATTACATTTACATTCACTCATTTAACAGACGCTTTTAACCAAAGCGCCTCACAAATAAGAAACAAATGAGGAACAATCTGCAGTACACCACGGGAAATTTAAAGTATAAGCAAAGATAGTCCACAAGCCACAGCAGTGTTGAAATGCAGATAAAATAAATAAAAACATATATACAAGAGATTAAATTAGTTCTTTTGCTGATGGTTGTAGATTAGACCCTGGAGTGAGCGACAGTAACTTAAAAGCATATATCTGCTAAAAATATTGTTTATCAACACTTAAGAGAACTTTTTAACAGTTGCATCCAATCTAATATAGTGTACACATGGAGTAAAAGCCTCAATTTAAATTCCGATGTCATGGGGACTTTAAATTTGTTCTTTGTTTCTGTGCCAAACTGTTCTGCTTTTGTAAGAAGATGTTTGGCAAGCTACAGCTTCAAAGTAGCTTCCAAGCTCCGTGTTTGTGATCCACAAGTCATTTAAACGTACCTCTAAGTGTGCTGTCAATCTTCCTCTCTGTGTCTTTATCCTTTATGTAGAACGTCACGTTCACCTCTGGCTCTCTGTCATAAGCAAACTGGCACGAAAACAGTAGAACGTGTCATTAAACACACATGAAGATTCAGACAGGCACATCAGAGCATCTACAACAGCGGTTTGCAGTCGTTCTAATTCTCCCCTGCCAATGTGATGTCTTTCAGGAATCTGATCGCTGTGTGTTTACTACACCCACGCAGGACCCCGTCTCTCCCCCCTACACATGTGCGCTTCAATAGTTGTGTCATATTGGCTGGAGCGCAAAAACAAATCAATGCATGAGCAGAGGAGAACAGCGAGGCATGAAATAAAGAGTAAATGAGCGAAGTATACTCACCTCGTACCCTTCGAAACTGTACCGTGACCCAGCAGCCTCCACAATCACCTCGCCCATCTGTTTCATGAGCTCGGTGCCGATCTGAAAGGTTTTGCCCTGAGATGGAAAGTAACGCTGTAAATGTGGATTCTCTGAAAACAAGAATGTACTCTAGAATCTAGAAAGGCATACTTTACCAAATATTTCTCCAGGTTTTTGCCCTGAAATTTGATGGGGGTTCTGAAGCCAACAGGAATCAGCAGAGGTTCTGGGATCTCAAATTGAGGGCACCTGTCCTCCTGGAAAAACCAGAGAACATCTAATAAAACCTAAGTTATTAGAACCATTCTGGTCCAAAAGCTCTCCATACAAGTATGCACAGACAAACCTATTTAAATGCATGCATTCACAAACCAGGGGAGTCATTTGTCAAGATTGTCAAGAGTCTCACCTCCTGATGTTTGATGATATGGGAACCCTTAACAGTGTCATCTCTATCACTGCATGTATGTTCCTGAATGTTCCATTGGCAGCCCCACTTACTGGTTACACAAGCTATGCATCTATAGAAGACACAGCCAACCAATCAAAAGAAAGGATTAAAGACAGGTGGACAAATTAATATTGATTTAGGTTGCAAAGCTGGGAAATTTTGGAAACATTCCAAGTTGGAATATTACGGGAAGTTACAGGAATTGAAGAAAATTAACTGGAAATTTTGGATAAATTTTAATAATTGTATCTATATACAAACATAAACATACTTGCTTCCTCAACTTATGACTAGACCTTATCTGTGTGCTGTAATTTCTATATATTCCTGTAAATGCCCATTAAGTTTCCAAAATTCCTAGAATTTTGCAACCTTAATTACAATAAATAATCTACAGAAACATCACCACCAGATTCAGTACAAGATTAATTATATTTTTGTCCTCCATGAAGTGTATGTTAAAATGCATTAGGTGGTGTTTAAAACAGTGCCACCTGGTGAGTGGGAGCAGGGTGCAGATACTCACGGTGTGTTTTGTGCTCTCTTAACCACTGCAGCGCAGTCGTAGAACTCATACGTACTGGATGCCACTTCTATGTTGTTGTTCACTTTAATTATCACTGGCACTGCCACAAAATCTACACACAGAAAAGAAAATCACACCAGTCATTAGATTAAATTATTCACACTGCCAATTCTGAACTCCTGGTGCTTAAATGGTACAGCATGGTGCTAGCAACACTAGGGTCAGGGGTTCGAATCCCAGGTAATGCACTGTAACCTGCTTTAGATAAAAGCATTAGCCAATCGTATACTAATGCAACTGTACTGTATTAAACTGTACAGTTACAGTAGCAACTGTAGTGTCTCAAAGATTTACAAAAATTGTAAATCTGAAATCAATAAAAAAAACATTTAAATGTATAATAGCTTCAGCCGGTCAGGCTACAAATTAAAAATCACAAATTTAGCAAATTACTAACATGAAGGAAGGAAATAAATGATTCATGCTTGGCATCATTTTAGGCGATCTGCAAGACAACACCATCTGTTTGTTTTGGGACCGCAGAGGAAGTAGGTGATTATAGAAGCTAAAAGATAAACAGAAGGAGAGATCTGCTCTCACCTTGTGTCTCAGGTGTAGGTGGTATGTTGTAGGATGTCGGGAGAGCACAGACGATCTCAGTTTGTTCCATAATAGCTTTACTTTCATAATCACCAAACACACACTTGAGTCTATCAGGACTGAAGATGCTGGGAAGTGAAGGGACGTCAATCTTCACCTGTTTAAACCAGAACAGAAAACCTTTGAGACAACAAACCAATCAGTTATCACAGTCATTTGTAATTATTTCATAATAAACTCTAGAACATCTGATATACTGTGAATTTTACTCCCAAAAGTAAAAAATATTTAAAAGAAAAACTGTATCTTTACAAAAATTTCATGATTTTCCAGGACTTCTATTTCCCAGATGTATAATTCCCAATTTTTGGTATTTTCATGACCGTGGGACCTTTAAATATAACTGTCAATCAATATTCCTTCAGAGTGCCTTTATTCATTACAGCTGATTCAGGAAGTTAATTAGAGTATACAGGAAATCTCTTCAATAAAAAACACTTAAGTTTCTTCTGAGATGTATTAGCAATGCAGTGGAGTGCTCCATCCCTTCATGTGGTGTGATATTAAAGTTTTAAAAGCCTTATTTAGAAACTTTAGCATGTCAATTTATGAAAAATGGACGTGATTCACAGACAGGATCTGCTAAATATCCAATATCAAGAGGTTAGGATTTAAAATAACTGCATCACAGTATATGTGTGTGTGTGTTCTGGTACCTGTGTATTGTCTGAATTCCTGCAGCTGATGTTTGGGGGTTGATAGGACTGAATGGTCACACACGTTTGCTTTGGACTCCACAGCCATGCGTTCCTTTCTTCTCCTCTGCTACAGTCTTTTCTCCTGGTACAACTGCAGGAGAAAGAGCAGAGGATCATGGGTAATGAGCCACATTGAATTTTCTTAAGCCTGCTTCAACTGAACTGCACACCAATATCTACTGTGCTACAAAGCAAAAAGTCTCTATAAAAGTCACTACATTCCACTGTGAACAGGTCAAGCTGAGATCTGGGCTCACAGTTTATGAAATATTCTCAGTTACTCAGTACTCTCACTCCAACGGCATGTAGGAAAAACTACGTAATTTTTGGCTTTAGGAATATAATAGACAATAGATTCTCTTATAATCTCTCTGAATTTATTGCACCGTGGTCTCATGGCCATCATTCTGTATTATGGTAAATATACTTATTTATAATTAGCATTCTATTCCAAAATTTCCTGTTCCAGGTATGGAATTCACAGTCACATACAGGACACAAGCTCTCAGAAACTCTGATAGTTAGTTTGTCTAATTTTAAGTTGAACTGGTCAAATGGTGAATTTGAAAAGTTAAAAAACTAGTAAAATGACTCACCGGCCCTCCAGCACACACCAGCCACAGTACGGGTCACGCTGGGACACGCATGATTGACAATCTTTCTTTTGCTCACAAGCCTGTACCGGCACTTTTGTGATCTACAAGAAAAGTAAGACAATAAAACAACACAAAGTTTAGGATTCAATATAGCAGATGAATGAATTCTGACATCTACAAACTTCATCACCTTTTTCAACAGAGAGCTTGAAGGTGATTGGTCAATTCAATTTATTTCCATTCAATAAATGTTCTTTATTGTGCACAAGCAGTATGTGATTAAAAACTGTTTGCAAACCTTTTTGCCCGTGGTCATGTACAGGTGGTCGGAACTTGAATCAAAAAAGAGGTTTTTGTTCACCCCGCTATCTGTGCGTTCCCCTGAAATCCGGTGATAAAAGCCAGTGTAGTTGGGGTCAAGGTGCACCTGGAAAATGAAAAAATTTGGTTATGAGAACTGGAGCGTACATCAGTCATTCACATTCATTCAGCTAGAAAATGCTTTTATCCAAATCGACTTACAGGTGAACGTTACACTACAGAGATAATACAGCTGGAGAAAGAGTTAAGTTTGAGCTACTTTGAGCTTTTTGTGGTAGCTCAAAGACTGGTCTTTCTGGAGTGTGAACCAGCCACCTTTCAAATACTAGACCTGAACTGTAACCACTAAGCCACACTACAGCAAGACTCAAACCTCAAGGGCTATAGTGTCTACACAGAACTTACACAGGTACTTTGGCAGGTTTGAGTAATACCTGTTAATAGTAACAATTATGGTGTATTTATTTATGGATGATACTTATGGTTTTTCAACCATATTATTTTTTATATTTTCAATAATATTTTTAATAAAATTAAATACAATTGCAAATGTGCTTATATATGTATATTGCAATGGTTTGTCAAATTAGTGTTTATGTTGCAGTGATGCTTTCGTTTACCAGAAATATTAAACGTTTGTTGGTTATATAATTAGTTATAAGGTTTTGAATATAATTCGTTTTTACAAACTTAATGAATTATTGTAACGCATATCGCATTATTTAGCATGTTATTGCATGCTGCATATTTCTTCAGTATCCTGCAGCCCTATTTAGCATGTAGATACAAACGTGGCCTTCAGAATGCTGGAATGGGGCAGTTCCTCACCTGTAAAACATCTCCTCCACTGATTCCCAGAAAGGCCACGGTGTGCTCGTTCTCCACTGCCACAGCTACAGCTGTCAGCGTGTCTTTTCGGGTGTAGATGGGTTTGACGGCCAGAGCGTACTCTGGTTTACTGGCCAGCGGTGAGGGCAGGAACTCTTCTCCGCATTTATAAGCCTTCACCATGTCTTTCTGCTGGGCCAAAAGGCAATCAGAAGAGCCTCATGCTGCCTACAAATGCTATCAGAAATATCATACTTCCATCTTCTGAAGTCATAAGTCATTGACGACAGAGATAAAAGGATAAATGAGAAATCCTATTTTGGCATTGTTATCCAGCAAAAAGAACCAGCAAATCGTATCTAAAGTGTAATGTAATGTAATAGTCATAACCCAGAAGTGGC
Source organism: Ambastaia sidthimunki (assembly GCA_036877625.1). Classification (NCBI taxonomy): domain Eukaryota; kingdom Metazoa; phylum Chordata; class Actinopteri; order Cypriniformes; family Botiidae; genus Ambastaia; species Ambastaia sidthimunki. The sequence goes on along the minus strand of JAZGTK010001021.1, from coordinate 39,922 downwards.
TGATTCTATTTGATACATTCAATGGGCTATTTTAAAAGTCTGCTGACAAGAATGGAATTTTGTAGTATGTGGTATTTTCTGTCTAAAAACATTTTTAAGGATTGCTTGACTAAAATGTTTCTATTGATGTTAAAATCTGATCTGAAGTTGTATGCCTAATACTGGAAAATACTGGAGATTTGTATACAAAAATTGTCCCAGGATCTTAATTTCATTTAAAAAAAATTAAGTTTTATTAAAAAGTTGTCTTGGACTGAATATTAAAGAAAAGGAGCCAATATATCTACCCCACAACAAGAAATCAGCAATGAAAAAAATCCAACTCACAGATCTTGTGGTTTGACAGATGTCTTCTGCTTTAGAGACATAGGGTGAATAAACAGTCTTGGGTTTCTTGTCCTCCAGAAGTTCTCCCATGTAGCAGGACTCAATCACTTCCTCTAGCCTTCCGTTAATGCTGCTGAGTGGGTACGCGCACAGAGCCGACCGGCTGCTGTCTTCATCCGAACTGAACACAGCGAACAGAACCTTATCATTTGGATTTGCAAGCTTGATACCCTGAGCTAGAAGCTCTCCGGGGGTGGCCAGGTATGCGGCCTGGACTTTGTTGTACGTGTTCTCGTGACGCTCGATGTTGCTTGTGCAGTTCAGTTGAAGCTCGGTATAGGAGTAGTAATGATGGTCGTTCTCGCACAGGCGTGCCACAAAAGTGATCTTCCTGCTGTCGCTGGTGCCCGGGGTTCGTGAGAACAGGAAGTAGATGTAGCCGTTATCTTTGAAGGCGTGGCGGAAGTCGTGGAGGTAGCGCTGAGCAAAAGGGCTGGCCTGCACGGTGGATGCTTCAACCATGTTTTCAAAAACATCCATTTCGCCATGCTCCTGCAGAAGCCGAGTGCTGACTAGCTTCGAGCTGTCTGAGCTACCGTAGCCCTTCCCCACCAGAAAGACGCTGAGGTTAGCCTTAGTGTTAACCTCTACGTAATAAGAAATTACGCCAACCACGGCGACAGCCTCCTCAGTACTAGCCACGTAAGTCTTCTCTCCTTTAGTGTCGCTGTAGTACACCGGTTTGTCCACGCTGTTGAGGTTCACCAAAGAGCAGATGCCCCTGAACACACTACCACACACGACCAAAGTGCCGTTGGCAGAGTTGACTAGCAGGAGCTTGTTGATGTTGTTCGTTTCCTTGGCGTCAGCGCACTGCGCAGTGATTGGTGGAGTACAATATGGGTTGTCGTTCTTGGGGCCCGTCACTGCACTGCTCTCGAGCAGTAGGTCGGAGTTCAGCTGATAGATGGTGTTCACTGCACCCAAGTAGATTCGGCCGGTGTGAGGGTCCTGAACGACGTTGTTGATAGTGGTAGCAGAGGAGAACTGGGCTGGAGTATCGTCACAGCAAGATGAGCCAATACACAGCAGCATGGACAGCGCTGCCAAGGCCCTCCACGCCATCTCTTAAAGAGACAGAAAGAGAAACAAATGGTTTAAGTTTAATGTGGAACATACAGTAACACTACAAATGATTGCTCTGTAATGTAACACCCCACACATTGAAGAAACAAAACATGCAATAACAAACAATGCAACATGCTATGCGGTATGATTATGCTTTAATATTTCTATAATCAATTTAAAGCAGAAATCCATAACATTTTGGGTTAAAAACGAACAAAAACAGTTATTGAAGATCAGTGTTCACAACCATCTCTTACTTTACCCTGACTGTCAATGGTAAGTTAGTGATAATGATTTGTAATTTAAACTGTCTGGTCTGATTTCCTGGAAAATGTCAGTCTGGCTTCATTTAACTTCAACATGAGTAAGAAAAAGTATGTAACGTAACCTGCATTTTGATGTTTCAAACAGAGATTGCAACAGAGAGGCAAACGTTATGGATTGCAGCTTTAAATTACAAATACATTTATATATTAAATATATTCAAATCTGCATCAACCTGAAACTTTCCATAAGTAACTTGCAACCATTGCGATATGCACATCTGCAATATTTCGATAATTTTGATATATTGTGGGGCTCTACAGCACACCTTTCAAAAACTCTTAGCCCCATGTCACAGCAACAGAGTAAATGCGTTAATGCGGTGCGTTAAAATGCAAATTACTGTCTTGAAGTGTGCGTGTTAAAATGCAAATCAAGGAATGTGTCACGCGAAACTTGTCACACTGCATTTCTTTGTGAACCCATGACTTGTTTAGTCAGGGCTGTATGACACAGTCAGCACAATATGAGAGTCTGGCATTATTTTGCTCTGTGTGTGGATGGGTGAGGGGACTTTTCAACGTGCCAGGACTTCTCGTTCCTGTCACATGTTTCCTAATAAGGATGTGCCAGACATTTGTCTACGCTTTCTAAATCAGCAGTACTGACTACCTCCTGTTAACAGTTAACACCAGCCATACACACAAAGCCACAGTTTAACGCGCAACCACCAAAGTAACCTTTAATCTCATTAAAAAGCCGGAGAACTAACAGACACTAAGTAAAGAGAAAAAGCTACTTGCTGCTGCCCTGCCTTATATCATGTCTCGGGGGTCCTGTCATTAAAGCCATGATAGCGGTAATATCCTCTAAACTCTTACCATGAATTCTTTATGAGCTCTGGGTGTGGGACGGGGTGTCTGATAGACTCGCCATTGTTTAATCTATGGAGAAAAATGAGTTCCTGTGGAGTTGTGGGCACTACTATGAACGGCAATGCATAAAACTCAAGTATAAAAGTATTTGGGAAGGTCAAATATATCAAATATTCCTGTATATAAAAGCAAAATATGTATGGAATACTTGATCCTCCCGACTACTTTTAAACTGAATTTCAGTGATTTCTACTGTTGTTTAACAGACTGCTCATACAAGAACTTTCTGTGATTAGATCTTCATGTTCAGCATGATAACTTTCCATACTATACCAGTGATCATAGGGGTTGTTTACAGGAAGATCCTTTTGTTTGGCCCACCTGTTGAAGTTGTACCCAGAATTCACTGAGCCACAGTTTGTTATGCTGGCATTAAGACGGCCCTTGATTCTTTGGATGAGCCCTTGACTTCCGCCCCAGTGTTTAGGAACTGTTGAAGCGACGAGGGCACAGATAAAAGAAGACGAATGAGCGGAGAACAGAGGGGAAGACTGTGTCTCTTTACAAATGCTTTGCTTTTATCACTCCTGTCAAATTGTATAGCCATCTGCAGAGCTTTTTGAGGGAACAGTTGAGGGCCAAATCACATTTTCTCTTAACTTTCTCTTAACTTTGTTTGGTAGGGCTTCTCACTGGTTTTACATCAATGATAATGATGCATACAGAAGCAGTTCCCCAGCTTTTAATTGGACATCTTCTGTTTTGTTTTGTTTTTCCATTAGTGGTGCTTACAAAGGCTCATATACTTAAGAAGTTCTAATAAACCCTTAACCTTAAGTTTTAAACTTATTCAACTTTGCTGCATGATACCCAATGAGGCAAAAAAAAGCACCAAGACATCCCTAGCAACCACATAAACACATTAACCACCACTTTGAATGCCTTAGTAACCACATAGCAACTTCTGTTAAAATGATAGGGAGTTTCGCACAGGCAAGCACTCACACTTCCTTCAAAATGTGTAAAAAAAAAAAAACATTTACCCTCATACACAATCATTAATACACACAAACACAAAGCAGCTCGCCCCACACGCGGCCCCACTGAGGCCTGGTCATGTGACCATCACATATCCTCCAAAACATTCTCAACACGCAGGGACAAGAATGTAACAGGAAGTGTTTGTTGTGTGTCTGTATCACTGTGTTGCTCCAAACTACAACAGAGGGCAAGACACACACAGTATTACCTTGATTTCTCAGCTCTCTTCTGATCTGGAGCCAAACCAAGCACATTTTCTCTAAATTACTTTAGGGCTATCTCAACTCGAGCTGCCCGTAAATGAACTCGCAATGCGGCAGGCCTCCAAACAGGAGGGTAAGGGGTTTGTTTTATGCTGCTTTCAGGTGTGTTATCCCGTCTCTCTGCATTAAGAAACAACATGACCGGTTGTTCAGTACACAAGTGCTGAACCAGTAAATCTTACCTCAGGCTGTTATGCTGAAGATTGTTTCATGGTTCAGAACTTCTGTCGAGTTAACAGAGAAATCAACACACCTTCTCTCAAACTATCTGTCAGATAAAAACTTTGTTTCACACTTAAAGCAGCTTGTTTCACTTTTTTCCCCCCTAAGTTAATTCAGTGCTGTTTCTTATTTTCATCATTAAAGCTGCAATCCATAACTTTTGCTTCTGAAAATGAACGTGACACGTTACCCATAACCAAAATGTGACCTCTGCATTTAACCCATCCTTTCGTGAGAAGTGAACACACTGCAAGTAGTGAACACACACACACCCGGAGCAGTGGGCAGCTATCCCTGCAGTGCCTGGGGAGCAATCAAGGGCACTTCAGTTGCTACCTGATTTCTCAGCTGGAATCGGTGCTGGAATCGAACCAGCAACCTACTGATTACAAGCCCGACTCACTAACCAGTTGTCCCATCTCTCTACCGCCCTCTCTGTTTGAAGCACAAAATTGCAGGTTACTTTATGTACTTTACCCAACAGCTCAGTACCAGTTAATGTTGCGCATCAGGGTAAGGTAATGAGATCGTGTTGAACACTGAACTGCCATGTACTTGCTCAATAACTGATTTTTGTTTTTTTAAGCATTTTAAGCAAAGAGTTATGGAATACAGCTTTGAAAAACATTCCATTATCTCAGAGTAATAGGCTGAGACAGTCATAAAGCTCTCTCCAGGCATCAGAGACCTCCCTGGCTTGATAGTGGTCATTATTTTTGCAATTCTGATTGGTGATGCTGGTGGCACATAAATGACTGACTTCAGCTTTAAAACTTGCTGCTTGGTTATGCAGAATGAAGCGTCAAGTTCTGCCCTGGTGTCACGGCTGTCTCTGCTTTTGCTTTTCAATGACTGTCTCCACGGACGCCTCAGGATGACTGACAGGTGAGACTGCCAGACTAATTAAAGCTGGGATCAGAGGGACCGTGAACGGTTTGGACACGCACAGGTGAGAGCGGTCCAATATTGAAAGAGCTATCTGAATGTTTAAAAGAGAGATTTAAACTATCCCAGACTATTGGAGGACTCTAATTTTGGCTCTTTTCTAAACTATGCACTTCAAAGGGAACATGCAGTCTTCTAGCCTTTGTTTGCATACATTTGTGAAATACACACGACTGTTGGGCAGGATACTCAAATTAGGGGCCTCTTAAAAAATGTCGGCTAACCATGGGCCAGAGTAATGATATCAACAACCACAGCTTAGCTGTAAACTAGCCTCGAATTTTTGGTACCTCATTCATCAAAACGTTGATAAATTGTGGTTCGCCTTTAAAACGAGTTTTTATATTTTCCATAACAAAGTAATTTTTAAAATGCAAATCTTATTTACAAACAAATGCATTTAAAAATAATAGTCTTGTGTCTAGTATTGTGTTCTGAAGTGTGTGTATTTAATATGCTCAATAGTAACTTGCAGTCCAGACACGAATGTGAGAAAATCTGGACTGTGGTGGGCGGGACACTGATAACCCTGTGAGAGGCCAGATTTGGCCCGCAGGCTGGACTTTGAGTATACTTTCCATAGGGGTATCCAATTTGTCATTACATGGTTTAAAAGTGGCTTGCAGGTGCCCCCCTTTGTGCATTTGATGTGCTTGTTTGCAAACCCAGTAGTGTAGCAGGATTCACAACAGGTGAATTCAACAATTCAACAGTCCATGTGACATATTTTGACCAATCACAAATTAGAAACAAAAGTTCATTACAAAAATAAGATAAAATAAGAATTTCTTGTCTTCTCAGGTTCTGTTGCTCTGTCAAAGTATTAATACTTTAGACCACATATTACAGTGGCTTAGCCAATTAAAAACAATAATCTACGTGACTTTATTTTTATAAAATTACAAAAACAAATAAAAGTTTCTTTAAGAAATAAGTTTCTTCAAGCCTCATACCTCTTTCACCCTTGTACATTTGTAATCTAGTGCTCCACAGTTTTGCACTGTCTTACATCATCAAACCGTGGACACCATTCAGAACAGGAAATCAGAAAGTGCTGCCCCATTCCAGCCCTCTGGAATCTGCGATATGTATACAGACACAGATGATAAAGCATGCGTACGCGACTCCATTCCACTGTTTGATTGGAAAAGGCAGGAGAGGCTGAACATAGATGCAGGGCAAATAATTAAAGTGTTTACGACTGAGCAAAACAGCACCCAGCCACTTACAGATTGAGGTTAATGGCAAAAATGCCCTTGTCTAACGTGTGTGTAAGAGGGAGTTAGAGGAAAGAGTGTGTGCACTAACCAGCTGGTCCTAATCAAGTGAGAGATAAGTGCAAAGGTTAGGGTAATTACTCTAGCTGGAAGTGAACTAGTTCAGGGTGCTCTCACACGGCCTGATGGCCACCAGGAAGACGATGGGGACAAACAAACAGATAAAGAGCATTTCACCCACTCTGCTAATAGCACGTACACACTGTGGCTCTGTTTCAAAACGGTTCCTCCTGGAATCTTATAAATGACCGATTCGAAATGCTTCACACAGACAGTGACGCATAAATTTCCCTCTGTAAAACTAGAACTGATGTAAATGAAGATTAAAGTTAGCATACTGCTAAGTTAACGGCACAATGCTCCAATGTTTAAAGATTCATAGCAGTACTGAATAATACATGAGTACATTTATTTTATAATCAACATTTGTTTGCTTGTGCCACCGTGTTGGATCACTTTATTCCCAGAGCCTGGCACAATGCATTATGGGATTGACTTCTTTACAAAATACATGTAGCGTTGCTTTAAAATTTGGCTTTTGAATGACTGATGCCAATATCATCTTGAGAGCAGGGTGGTCAGCAGCCAAGATATACATTATTAAATCACAGCAATTGAGAAGGGCACAAAATGGGGGAAAATGCTTCGTACAATATCTACTAAAAATTCATACATCATTAAGTGATAGCACTGCTTTTTAGAGCGTGACTATGGTGCTGCTCAGAAGAATAATGGAACGGAACATTTAGAACGGTGTATTTGTGTACAGGGAACCTTTATGGAACTGCTGAATTCACCCACCCCCCTCATTAACGTTCCTGAAACATCTCTATCACAATCTCTGCCTTCCATCACCGCGCTCCCCCTCTCTTGCTTTTCTCAAGCTCAATCACCAATGCTGACGATAATCACTCTATTCTACAGCTGTCAGCCGCAGAGAGAGAGAGAGAGACAGAGAGAGAGAGACAGAGAGAGCAAGAGAGAGAGAGAGACAGTGATAGAGTCAGAGAGAGAGAGAGAGAGAGAGAGGGTGGAGATGTCAGCAGAAGTGGTGAAACACACAGCTCAGACTTTCATAAGTCAGGTTCAAGCGCTGACTGCTCAAACGCAGTTTAGTTTCATAAAGCTCCTCAAAAACAATTTTGATGCAATTTGTCAGCAACACGTCATCTGCTGTTACACGGGCAGGTATCAAGGAAAAGCGTGGAGTGCTCATTTTGCATGTGACGTGAATGTGGCGGGAAACGTGGCTTAGTTGTGCAGACATAAGGAGAGATGGAGAGCTTTATGCTAATGTAATCTAAACGCCTCTCGTTAAGAACAGACCCGGTTAATTAACATTCTGATCTCTCGGTCCAGCCCAAACAATCTAATACGGGAGTGACGTTCGCCCTGCTGTTTTTATTTTGTCTAAAATAATTGTTAAATCTCACATTTCTCCTCAAACTTTATTAAAAATATAATTTGCCGTAAAACATTCTGTGCTTCACTCAAGTACATTAAACATCAAGTATCTTCTGATTAAGGACAGTAATAATGCTCTTCCAAGAACAGACTAGTCGATTACTAATGTCAGCTTGTTTATCTTTTTTCCTCCTTCTATCTTATTGTTTATCTATTTTATGTTCTGACCTTTTCACAGTTGTGGGTGAAAGTCAATAACTTAACAAGCGCAGACAGATTCAGTCTTCCGAGAGAGGTGGAACGAAAACGATTTCAAGTGATTATTACTGTTAAACAGGCAAAAAGGTTTTTGGGGAGCAAAGAACACAATAAAAATGATCATCTGTCAGAAATATCACACAGAGGTCAATTTAACTTATACATCGCTTAATAAATCATAAATCCATTCCTAAAGCAATTCTTTAACACTTTATTCACACATGAATAACTTAAACATTAATAAACGTCAACAAATTGTTCTTATTTTGCTACTCAAAAAACAAACTCATCATATGCATCTATACGCACACACACACACACACACACACACACACACACACACACACACACACACACACGCGGCAATGATGTGGAGCTGTGTCATCTCATTCACTGGGCTGTGGAGAACAGCAGGCGAGCTGATTAAATTTGACTGCTCATTGTGCTGAATCTATAATTCTCTCCACTTCAGTGCCTTCAACAAGCTAAGAATACAGAGGTTCCCCCGAGCCATTACCTCAAATATGCACACGCACCCCCTTTGAAACATCAACACGTGTGAATACGAACAGTTTAGTTTACAACTGGTGCACAGCCAAAAATCTTTACAGTAGCCATCTAAACATTACAACCGTACTGGAATATTTACCGTAATTTCAAAACCACCATTTATGGCTGCTATAATATCTTTCACTATTGTGAAGACTTTCCTATAAATATTCAAACATAGAAATTTGTTTCCATTTGAACACAAGAGCATCCGTGAGGTCTGGTACTGATACCAGGTCTTGGCTTTGTGCAGGTCAGTCAAGACTTGGTAAACCATTATACCAAGAGTGCCGGAGCTCTTTGTCACACCCAATTTGGAATGTTTGTCTACGGATACTGCCTGTCTGTACACTCAATTTTATGCACCTGCATATAACTGTTGAAATAGCTGTGTCCACATACTTTTGTGTGTGGAGTGAATGTGTGTTCCAGGCACCATTTGAAGTCTTTTTGCCTGTCAGTTTCGTGATAATGTAAGACTGAATGCTAAAGGGTTGTTCAGTGCAGAGTGCCCTTCAAGTAATGCTAGGGTAGACAGTAACCACTTAGCGCTAGCTGTGAGGGACTGTGTGCATGTGCTAGCATGTTAACAAAAGACAGAATAAGAGAGAGAGACTTATGGAGAAAAAAAATACGGGCAGACAATCACAGAGATCTACTGAAACAAAGCAGGCAAGCACGACTCGACACAGAAACGACAAAGCTGTCTTTGTGCGGGTGTCCGCTGGTGGGATCGCGCCCCTGATGGGAGAGCAAAAACAGTCGTCCAATCTGCATTCAACACTTCTTCTAAAACACGCTAGCAAACCTAGCCTGAACGTATCCAGCTATACAAGCTAAACAGCAAAAACAAGCATTTAGAGGGGAAAGACAAGCTAATGAATGCATGGATGGGTGCATAAAACAAATGAGTTCTCTGTGCACGTACATAATGGTGTGGTTGACAAATTACAAGAGTGGAAGAAGACTTTGTTGACTACTTTAGGGGCAAAGAGTTCTCTATGAAGCAGCAAAGCACGGAAAAGTCATTTTATACCCCCTTCTTGCGTTATCTCCTCCTCTTTTCCTTATTTTCTCCAGTTTTTTTTCTATATCCATCCCTCATGTTCCCTCTCTCTCGGTTTTCCCTGGAGCTATGGAGTTTACGGCAGAGATAACGTATCTTTTCCACATGATAGCTTTCCTAATTGCTCTCACTTAAGCACACAACCGGTAGCTCTATCCAGAACACATTGTATTAATAAATTACACTGGGGTTTAATTAGCCTGCACTCCAACGCCCCAGGCCATCACACACACACACACATACACACACACACACACCTTATTAGGTATGACTATCACAGGCTATTCACAAATGTTTTAGGTTAATGTCAATAACTTTGCCAGAGTTGACATATATTCAGCAATCTCCAGAGAAATGCCAAAATGAGACAGAGAAAGTGATTTTTTACTGTTAAGGAGGTGAAGAGGTTTTTGGAAACGAAGAACACAATGAAATGGTAAATAAAACTGTCAGAAATATCACGCAGAGGTTAATTGGATTATGTCCCGTGATAAAAGAATTTTTAAACCACTGATTATTGTAGAACAAATGAAATGGGGTACAAAGTCTTACTTTTATTATAAATTATTTAATAAAAAATTAAGTTAAAAGTAAAAAAAAAACATGAATTTTCTATTATTTGGTACATCCTCTTTCTGTCCTTAATATCAGCATGTACTTTTTAGTCATACACATTATTGTGTTGGTACAAGCCACTGCGGCCTGAATCACCCTGAACTGCCCCCCTTTAGCTGATGAGAAAGACCTAGGGGATTAGGGGGGATTAATTAACATCGCCAGGGGGCAAAGTATCTTGCCTGACCCCTTTAAGTCCTGTAGTTAGTGTTTTTGGACGGTATAATATCTGACCAAAGCCATCCTACACTTCAAAAGAGATTTAAAAAAAAAAGCCCCAATAATTTCCATAATGAATAAATTCCAGTAGCCACAGCTGTAGGTATTAATACATCACAAATTCTCTATGGCTAACCCACTATATGACCTACTTAATGAGAAAATGCCCTTTATACAGGAAATCCTACTAATAAACAGTACTGTGGTCAGTTCTCGCTCTTTGGCAGGCATCACCATTCCTGACTAAGCTTTGTTCCTGCCCTTAATGTTTATAGTACAGGATTAAAGGTTACTGTCTGATGCCACAATATATTACCGTACGTGTGGTCAGGTTTTACTGTTAAACAGACTTATAGCCCAGTGATGATGGTAAGTAATGTACTGTACAGACAGTAATTCCCGCAAAACATGACTATAAATACGGTTCTTGTATCATCATGAGGTATATTTTTTATACAATGACCAGCTGATTGTACATTATCTTGCTTAAAACGCAGCTACTTACCGAATAAATAACCCAAATCAGTGTTTCACGTCCATTCATTTTAAAACATTAGATTATGTGAGAAGATAATAAACTACAAAGCGCTAGGAGAAGAAAATGAAACCAGCACAGTACAAAATAACTGGTTGCCAGGGTTCGACAGCAGTCAATATATACAGATGTAGCAGTCATTACATAAAAACATCTAACCGCAGAAGGCCAAAACTGACCAATCAGAATCAAGTATTCCAGAGCTCTATAATTACAACAGAGAAACTGCCATAAAAAACACAACATTAACACACAAACCACCTACACAACCAGACATACACAAAACCTAGCTGTGCTCACAGGATTACAGAAACACACACACACACACACACACCTTCATCAGTCAGTTCTCCATATTCAGAGCTCTGATTTCCAAAGTGGCTCATAATTAGACCAGCAAAACCACCCACAAGCACATTCACGCCATTACAGAACTTTTCTCAAGCCTGCTATCAACAAGCACTGAGCGTGTTTACGCGGTTATAAAGCAAATGCTAAATGATTGATGCTGACAGATATTAATAAGATGTTTGATGATATATGGCCCGATAAAAGGTGAATGTACTACATTAGGACTCAAATAGCAATAACAGTATTTAGATGCTTATGGCTTGTTATAAAAGATAGAGTTAGGGTGTATTACAAAGCACTGCGGGAAATGTAGATTTTAAAACAACTTTCCTTTCACAAGCTTTGCATTCCATTGCCATGGCTTGCGTTCTAAAAGTTACTAAAAGAACCCAAACTGTTGCAAGAAAATTTAAAACTTTTTGTGAAAGACCGTAAAGAGCGTAAGAGCTAACAGTAGACCATCTGAGTTTCTTTTAACACTGTTTCTCCAATTTCCACAAATACTGCAGAAATACTACACACACATTTCATATATACATTTATAGATATTAAAGACACATTAAGACGAAACACAAATAAGAAGTATCTCTCTTTTTTTTTTACTATTTTGTTTATGAGGACACAGGAAGTCATTATACACATTTGTGTCCTTGTAAATTACATACACCAGTACACACACACACACAGTCCTGTATCCCATGCAACTGATTTAAGACACACTGAGGATGACAGAGGCGTTTCATCATCCAGAGAGCACACTGCTCTTTTCAATCTCCCAATGGGTGCTTGTTCCGTCTCTTTCTATCGGCCTGTCTCGCCTTAACTCTCCCAGACTGAGTGACTATGTCTTGTGCTGTGTGTGTCTCAGTCTTACACTCGCCAATGTGCTCCTCAACTGGAGGGGAAACAACACAAAACCATAATATAGGGTCTAAATTTAAAATGATTGTATAAAAGGGCATTTCATAAGTTCAAACTCTCATATAATCACTGGTAGGAAATTGTTTCTGTGCTGGTGGGTCTGTCAGGGCTTTATTCTGATTATTTCAGAGAAAATTATTTGTGGAGAGGACACAGAGAACAAGGTGGACGTTACGTGGGTGTTTTTGTTAGCGCTCGGAATAGCACGGCAACTCAGATGAAGGGATTTTGAGGTTATCAGCTAGAGAAAAAGATTGACATGCCACTTAGTGTTTTTTAATAACTCAGTATGGTAATTAATACCCACTTCTGTATATACCTTCATTTAATACTCGAGTTATATAATAAGGCAGTTATATGAAATGCAGTTTTTTTTAAGTATGGCCCATAAGCATGAATGAACTGAAGTTTGGTTAAGAACCGGTTCACCTGGGTTTGCAAAGCACAATGCATTACACAATCACAGAAACTGACATATTTGTAACAGGAATGCAGAGTGGCATTGTGTGTGTTTGTGTGTGTATTTGTGTAAGTGTGTGTAAAGGTAATGTAAATTTGCTAATGATCTGTTCTATGTGAGAATGATTCTAGGGTCCCTGGGCTGTCCAGTCCAACGTTTATAAAAAAACACATTGTTAAACCATCAAACACATTAAAATCATTGAAAAAAAATCAAAAGAGGAACAGAATACGGCTAAAAATAAAAGCGCAATTTGGTGCCGGAGGGCAGATTGAGGAAGCGATTTCATGAGCTCAGCAGAGCTGTTTTTAAAATACTTTAAATGCACATTCCATACGGTTTATTTTCAGATTAAGTTTTGCATAAATCTCAGCAACTAATGAGATAAAGAAGTGTGACATTCTGGTTTCCTGATTCTGATCAGTCTGAAGGGAAAAAAATCATGTGAAAGGGGTGAAGTTAAACTGTAACATGCACAAGTCAGCGATTTATTCTATGGCTTTATTTCTATGTCTTTAAGAATCCAACTTTAATTCTTGGACAATCACAACACAATCCCGTGTGTATCAATTTGACCCTGTTATCACGTTTACGTTTATTCATTCGGCAGACGATTTTATCCAAAGCGACTTACAGTGAATTCAAGGTATACATTTTTATCAGTACTTGCATTCCCTGGGATCGAACCCACAACCTTTGCGCTGTTAACGCAATGCTCTACCAGTTGAGCTACAGGAACACGGTTGAGCTACTTATTAATATATATGAAGTTAATATAAATTATGGTATATGAAGAGGTTAAATGTTGCAACACCATACACCATGTTTGACCAACGTGATCACCTTAGGCTTAAATGACCTAATATTTCCAACATTCATACAACACTCACACTTTGCTACAAAGAAAGGGAGAAAATCAGCTTTGGCATTGAGTATGTGGATGAATCAATGCAATTTGGAAAGAAAAACTAAGTACAATTTCCCATCCCAGCCTCTTTCTTCAATCACATAACTGCTGTATACATTTACAAAGAATTTGCTAGCGCCCACATTCCGCATTAATTCAGCAATAATAACTTGGGCCTTAAGCTGTAACTTTAAATGGAAGAAGTTATTTCAGTTTCAGCCATTGTGTTGCGTAAGCTGGTGTGAGCAGGCTAATCGCTAATGCTAGTTCATGTGATGACGCAGGGGAAAATCGCTAATCTCTATTACAATGGGAGGAATAATGTGAGCGTTCCGTGTGAAGTCGGATGTGGAATATCTCCAAACGCAAAACACAACACAAATAAATGAAACAGCAATTTGTTTTGTGGCTGTATGATTATTAACAGAGAACAACTCAAATCTAAAAAGTTAAACGATAAACATTAACTTTAAAGCAAATATCCACTTTTCTACATTTCATAATATTCAAACCCGTTAACCAAACATAGACATCACAAATAAACAAATAGACATCCCAAATAAACAAATCAGGGAACAAATAAGCATAATTAATTCAAATTAATACAATTATGCAATTATTTATGCTTTGAAATTAATTAAATTCCTTTGTTGTGTGACTGTTAGAAATTCTTAATTGAGTAAATTACTCTTCTTGTTATGCCAATTTAAATTCCAACTTTGAGTTTAAAGGGACCCAATTCCTCAAATTCTTAATTTTGTTCATTTCTGGCATAATCAAGCTCACATTCTTTGTTGTTATTCACTGAAGAGGCAAATTTCACAAGAGAGAGAAAGAANTTGAAATTAATTAAATTCCTTTGTTGTGTGACTGTAAGAAATTCTTAATAGAGTAAATTACTCTTCTTGTTATGCCAATTTAAATTCCAACTTTGAGTTTAAAGGGACCCAATTCCTCAAATTCTTACTTTTGTTCATTTCTGGCATAATCAAGCTCACATTCTTTGTTGTTATTCACTGAAGAGGCAAATTTCACAAGAGAGAGAGAGAGAAAGAGAGAGAGAGAGAGAAAGACAGAGAGAGAGAGAGAGAGAGAAAGAGACAGAAAGAATGAATGAATGAATGAATGAAAGAAAGAGAGAGAGAGAGAGAGAGCTACAGCTTCCTACTTTAGATCTCATCCAGTCATAACACTCTGCTGCTGATCCGTACAGCAGTCACAAGAAAGCAGGGCATTTGCAAGCTTAGCTGCCTGGAGCTCTGTACCAGCTGCCTGGGATTCTGTACTGGCCGCAATGCTCTGATAACTTCTTAATAGGCTGTTGAGAAACCAATTCGGCTTACAGGGAATAATGCAGAAAAAACCTGACAGAAGGAAGGAAAGAGAAAGAAAGAAAGAGTGCAAGAAAAGAAAAAGACCCCATGACTCATTTCACCAGATTAAAAGGGTAATGAGCGCAGTCGAGTTCAGGCTTGTGGTGCCAGCGATAACCATTAGCGTACAATTACTATAATCCAAACGCATTTAGTCCAAGAAGGCAAGTGAGGCAGTATTATTAAAAATAAAATAATAATATGGATGCAAAATAATAAACTTTTAAAAGCATGGTTTAAAATAAATTGCATTAACATATCAAAATATGAGATCAGATTGTGTATGTACAACTTCTAAAGTAGCTTCCTTTGAGGTCACCATTTTTTTGAGGTGCCCAACACTTGTGATTGGTTGATCATTCTGTCAATAGGATAATGCCGACCTATCATATTTGCGACAGGCACAACGTCAAAGTTGGTATTATATTGGCCAAAATTTTATGACTTTGTTGTAACAAATAGGTTATTTAAACATACAAAACAATTCATAGAATTGTGGAAATAAAGGAATGGTTAATGAAAATGCCAAAGTATGTGGAAGACTTCCAAAATGAGACAATGAGAGAATCTGAGCAGATCAGCTTACCTCCACACACACACACACACACACGCACACGCACACACACGCACACACACACACACACACAGTTTCCACAGTCAATTACTGAAAAATCTGGGCTGTGGCATCAAATCTCATCAGCACTGAGAATATACAGTATGTATTGTGGTCTCATCTGCCTTTGACCTGTGGGTGGACCTCATAGTCTGTGCCTTATATATTGCACATTATAGGAAAGAAGAACTGAGAATGGATTCAATTTATTAAAAGGCATGGAAAAAATGAATGCTGAATGCATGATCGAGACCACACACGGAACATCCCTGAATGAAATCCAGCCGCTGAGAGAAGCTTTAGTTTAAACAAAACTGAGGCGGCAGGCGGTGTAACACCCAGAGAGCAGTATAATTTTTTAATAAACAGTCAGCCAGTGGAAGTGATAGAGGTTATATTAGCTTACCCTTTCTCTTCTTCTTCCTTTATCTACTTCTGCGAGAGATTTTACAATTTGAGGTTTAAATTTCCTATTCCACTGCAGTGATATCTGTTAATGGGGATTTGAAGGTTTCATAAGGGCGGAAAAGTGGAGAATAATATTCCACAAACACACACACACACAAGGACACAACCACTGAATTACTCTGATAAAACCCACAATATTCTCAATTCACCGATACTCGCATTGTCTTAAAAAGAATCGCTTAGTTTTCAGGCAAAACCAAATATTCTGCCATATTGTGAATGTGAGATAAATATTTATGTGCCTTTTAAGTCATCCTCACAATTGTCCTTATAAGATTTGTGAGGAAGAAATCACACAGTTTTTAGTGTGGACACACACACATTCAGTTTATATGTTTTGTGAGGACTTTCCACGACAAAATGACTATTAAACTGTACAAACTGTATATTCTATCACTTAACCCTGACAGGAGACTTTTTGCATTTTTTAAAAAAAAAAAGCATCATTTAGTATGTTTAATAATCAATTCCCCTCATGGGGACCGCTGGCTGGTTCCGACATTGTAGGTGTGTGTGTGTGTGTGTGTGTGTGTGTGTGATTTTGGTCCCCACAATGGTGGATAAACAAGAACACACACACTCTTCAGACATCTGTCAAAGCCCCGGAAATGATGACTAGTGAAATACTTCTGTCGAGTAAGCTCAAGCATCCGTCTTCCTCTGGTTCAGCTCTTATAACCTTTTCTTTTTTTAATATTTCTTACCAAGTACTCAAATCTCAGTCCCTTTCCCAAGCTGTAAAAATCATCTCTAAGAAAAACAATAAATCAATAACAATAAATCACAGACTGTGTGTGTGTGTGTTAAGAGAGAGAGGGACAGAGAGAAGTTCTCCTGCAGTTTTAACTTTGCATGCTGTGGAAGGTTGAGGGAAGATGTGTCTTAGATAGCTGGAGGAAGAGGAGGAAAGAGGAAGGTGAATCAATAGTCTTGTCAGAGTCGAACTCCTCCGCGAGCGGCTCGGGACGCGGCAGGTCTCGCAGCATCTGACAGCTAATTGTTCCTCAGAAACTTCCAGAAAGAAACCGTCACGGTGAGGCAACACAAGCGTATGATTATCAAAATACCAAGTGGCACAGCGAAAGGTCAACAGAATCGTTAGGTGTCATACCTGTCTGTGTTTGTCCTCTCATTGGACAGAAAGAGCAAACAACAGGAAGTGGGTGGGGGCAGAGAAGCATGTGTCATAACTCCAAGAGCCAACCTGACCTCGTGCCAGAGAATAAAGAAAAAACCTTTGACAAGCACTACATATTTTTATGAGTCAATTAAAGTCTCATTTGGAGCCCAGAGACTGCGTTGAAAACGACCCGCATATTTCCTTTCAGAAGCCCTCTCTCATGATCTTTGACCTCAGCGCTCTCTGTTCATCGACCCAGCGACACGAACACAAACGAAAGACGTTTACTCCTAACCTTCTAACCTCTCAGGACCTTGTCTTGCTTTGCAAAAATACAATCATGTCTTACATTTCCCTATATTAGTCATAATCCAAAGAAACGTTACTGGTACTTGCCAGTTGCTCGCAAAAAGTCACACTTACCATGTTAAACGGTTGCTGTGTGGGTTGCTAAGGTGTTTTGAGCCTGTCGACAGCCAGTTGCTAGGGTAACACACACCCTCAATCTCTGATATTTAAGCCCCTAGACGTGGCTTAATGTAAGTCTAATGCAATTTTTTAGCAGGCTTTCTCACTCCATTTAAAGCACCATTCATGTCTACACCACAACCAGTGTGAGATGAGTTAAATGCTTAAGGGTTTATTCAAGTAGCTTGCATTAGCAAGCACCATTAAATTTACACCAAACGTGTCAAAGAGAGGCTAAAAACTGGTAATTTTGTGATGATAAATTCATGAAGACTGAGGCAGATGGTCTATCTGTTAGTCTAGCACAGTAAAGACGTTTTATTGAGTAAACGCTCAGACAGATACCAGCACTAATTCATTTACTCGTTCCTCCCACCTTCACTTCTACACACTGCTCGCTCGCTCGTCTCTCTCTTTCTCACACTTCCTCTGGGTCAGTTTACACCCGTGAGGCATAAGGAGATTTTGACACTCCCGTTGAGTTTGGTTCTCTAAAAATCTTAGAATCGAACTATGACTCAACTCTTTCGCCAAATTCAAGTCTAAACAAGTTTGTTGAGGCTGAACCCAGCAGCTAAAGGGTATTACTGTCTCTCAGAATCTCAGGGCAAACCATTTCCCCTCCCTTCATACACCATCCAGTGGGCTATGAACCATTCCCTGTTCTCCGCTGGGAAGGATTGTGGAATAGATTACAGCAGTGGGGAATTCTGGGACAGATTATCGCTATTACTGCTGGGATAGCAAATATATCCATCAGCCCGAGTCTTGAGAGGGAGAGAAAGACAAAAAACTAGAAGACAGAGCTCAGTGTCTTCCTAGCTAGCCCAGCAATTCATCACAACATCGCTGTTTAGCTATGGCTCGCTCGCTAACACCCCGCAGGTCAGTCAGAAACCTAAGAGGGCTGTTTGACAACTGCATTGGAAAGACCTACAACGCCAGGAGCTGCACACGGCTGCAAAAAACAGGCCTTTCCTTTTCAAACAGTCTTTGTGACAGCATTTCTATTGACTAAAAGCAATTTTGGGTCATTAACAGAAAGTATATAATATAAGGCTGTTTCAAGATAAGATTAAACGAATATATTTGCTAGATTGGTTTTGAGGTAATTGTGGTTTTCCTCAGATTTGAGGTAATAGGAAAACCAGAGGAAAGTTTGAGAAGCACTTTCCTCAGGATAAATAGCTTGCGTTGTAGCATTCCTCATTTGGAAAATAAACGCAAAACGTAAACGAACAAAGGAAAACCCTGAGCAGAATGTAAATACGTGGGACATGCGTCTTCCCGATACCATCTTCTTTTGGATCTATGACTCGACTACAAGTCCATTTTCCTGAAAAACAGCTTGAATTTTCTGTTCTCCACTGTCTGGTTTCCCACTCTCACAGATTATGAACTAGGGGGAGGACAAGCGAGACTGCCCATAAGTCTTCCAGAGCAGAAGTTCGATAATTTCAGGAAGGGGCTATATATCTAACTCCATTGCTTATTATTACACAAGGGCCATAATTCTCCAGCCCTTGATGTATAAGACTGCAGAGTCACTTGGTCAAACAAGGGCTTCCCACAATGCAACGTGGCCAGACCTGTCAAAAATTAATATTGAGAAAATTTACCGGCCATAAATATTGTTTGTTCTACCGGCCATAAAACCGTATGCCATTATTTTCACAAAAAATACACTGTCTCCATGACAACTGAATTATTTAGCCATTTTTCCTCGCACATGACAAACAGAGCAGGTCACCGTGTTTATCAAATACAAGATACGAGTCAGTTTCCTGTCACAAAAATGTCAAACCACGTCAAAGTTGATTTGCACAACAACACAGTGTGCGACAGTAATTGCCAGAGAAAGTGTTAAGCTATAAGCATTCAAAGAAATGAACACAAAATATAAATATTTATATAACAGTAAGCATAATTAAGAAGCAAAGTGTTAATAAAACAGTTATATTGTGGCTTCATGTGAGGAATATTTCACGTGTGTCACCACAGAGTTCTAGAGACGAACGCTTGCATTAAATCTAACGTTTTGAACAGATGTAAAAATTGCTAGAAGACACTCAACTCTCAAGACGCTTTCTGTAGCAGATGGTTTGTGTGTCTTAGCTTTGAATTACACACATCATTTACATCATCGAGGGTCTTTCGTACAGTTTACCTTTAACCGTGTAATGTCGCAGCATCTAGTACCAAATCAACTAGCCAACTAGTTTAATTTACTAAAAGCCACTATTTACTCGGTTTGCACATGCAAACTATAAAGGTACGTGACACTGCTCCAAGCATAATATGTCAATCATACTGACTCTCACAACATATTGTGTGTGTGTGTGTGTATGTTTGACTTTAGGGTATAAGAGAGGCAGCCACCCAAGCACTTAAGTTAATTTCATGTAAATTTATTATTACTTGCCCTCTGGGCTCCAGAATCTCACCCAAAAACCACATTTATGCTTGAATACGGTTCAGTGGCATTTAAACTCAGATGGGGGCCCCTAAGGACCCATGGTTCAACACAACTGTTTGAATAAACCATTAAAACTAATAATGACAAGACCCACAGCAAATATCCGAAGGTTCGACAAGAGGGTATAGTGCTCTGACCTCTACGTAAAAAACACAAGGCCTTCTGGCTGAGAAAAGGCAATAAGGTGGAGACCAACACACTCCTCTCTGTACTTACACCTGAGGGCACACAGAAACAGAAGTGCGCACACACACACACACACACACATACACAGGCACTAAAAACCACATACACCTCTGAGACTTCAGAGGCACTCTACAAATATTAGAAGTGGGTCAAAATCAATAAAGTATTACAATTTTTTTACCTCATGATCTTCGTGCCAAGAATACACATTTTTAGTTAGTTTATCACACAAATATTTTTGGGGACAAACAAAAGGAAGAAGAAAACGGGAAGGCAGAAATTGAGTTTAAAATGATAGAAACGTAATAACGTGTTTGAGTAAATAAAAAATGACACACTTCAGCTTTAATGAACAACTTGCTCATAACTCTGTTTCAACTACTTGTGATTGATTTTCTATTAACTGTGTGTCACCAGGATCTAAACAAACTGTGTCAGGTTTACACCACAGAAAACAGCCTGAAACAGAGAGTTTGTGTCTCTGCAGAGGTGAGAGTTTAGCTGATGAACACACACAGCTGTTAACGTCCAATAGCGAGACAGCATTTACACGTGATATCACACTTCCTGTGTGTAATCACCTCGTGAAAAACAAGCATGCACACGAGCTTATTATCACAGTAACATGACTGACAGAAGCTATTAATCATTGTCACAGACCGAGGCAAAATCTACACTGAGGGCTTATGAAAAACAGTGTGTGAGAGCAAAGCAGCATTTACCGAGGTCTCACGCTTTTTTTATGTATGTAAAGCTAATGTTTTTTTTTCCTGTAAAAGGAGCTTGGTGCTCATTGCTGCTGCTTAAAGGGACAGTTCACCCCAAATGTTCATCACCTGCTCAGTCTTCTCACACACCTGTGACTGTCTTTCTTCTATTGAAGAAAGAAGTTAAAAAAAAATACTAACGCTGCTTTTATTTTTCTACAATAAAAGTTATTTAGGCCCAGAGTTGTCAGGCACTAACATTTTGGCTAATTTCTCTCTGAACAAAGCAAGCCAGACCAAAATAAGGGTGAGATAATAATAAAAAAATGTATTCTGGCTGAGTTATCCTTTTAATAACCGGCAAAAAGCAGAAACCAGGTGATGGAATCCCACAAAAAAGTCAGAGCAGCTCATAATCGAGCTCACAATCAGTATTTCCTCATGAAATACGTCAGACTGCCTGAGGCTCCAATATAAATGCGCCCAATAAGTTAAAGCTGGAAAGACAGAGTGTGTTTAGCGTATTGAGAGTGTCTGTTTTTCTCTCTTGGTTGGTAGGGTTAGGTTTCATGTTTCAATGACCTTCTTTGTATAAAAATCATGGAGCCGAGCTTTTATTAAAGGACAAAAGAGGCCAAGCCAGCCAACAGCAGACGTGAGTCAACAGCAGAAGACCAGGAAGCGTCCGCAGAGCTGTTTAAGAAAATCCCGAGAGTAATTATCACACTCAGACGCTCTCTCTTCCTTTTCTTTCCCTCTCTTGCTGAGAAACTATTCATCCAATTAAATTACCCCCTGTTCTCCTGACCCCGCCCTCCGTCTCTCTCCCTCCCTGGTCATATCTGATCATTCACCACTTACTTTCACTTTCCACCTCTCTCTGCCCTCCGACGCCTCTTCGTTTTCCTCTGATCCTTGAGTTCTGTTGGACACACACTGAAAGAATGAGAGGGAGAGAGAGAGAGAGAGAGAGAGAGAGAGAGAGAGCATTATTATAATGAAAAGGACATAGAAGCTCACACAGACCTCAATTTAAGTACATTTCAATTCTGTACAAGACTAGAGTCAATTATATCTCAGCATAGCCAATTTTGCAACCCAATTTAGTATTTAAATGCTTAATTTGCAAAGAAACCTTTGAGTGGATTGAAAATCCATAATTGAATTGTCTAGAATTGGTTCTGGGCTCTTACTTTCAAGACCCCATGAAATTAAAATGTACAAGTTTT
This sequence comes from Ambastaia sidthimunki, assembly GCA_036877625.1. Taxonomy (NCBI): domain Eukaryota; kingdom Metazoa; phylum Chordata; class Actinopteri; order Cypriniformes; family Botiidae; genus Ambastaia; species Ambastaia sidthimunki. The sequence goes on along the minus strand of JAZGTK010001021.1, from coordinate 17,655 downwards.
GTAACTCTTAGTCTATGTCTATAAGCTTTTAGGCCATCTATACAGTAGTGTATCACTGACAAAATTAAGAAATTTGATGATATAATCATTTCAAGTTTACAACCATTCTCTTCTAAGACAATGAAACTAAAATACTGATGACTCATCTTGCACTGCACAGACTTTAATCCAATCAAATGCCCTCTAGAATGAGAATGGCCCCACCCCAAATACCACCAGCAACAGACAAGGTTTATGGCTATGTAACAAAAGCATATTAAAAATGGCTCTTCGATATATCACAACAAAACCTCCAGTTTCTACAGGACAGAAAACTGCATCATGAACTGACTTTATGGAATCGTAAACTATAGAATATTGACTATAAACCCAACACAGAGAAATGCTGTGTGTGTTGCCAATGAGTGAGAAATAACACACAGTCATGTCTCAGGAATGATGGCTGTTTGTCTGTAGCTGTGTCACACTCTGTATCTGTACTGTTCGGGTGTGCGTGTGAATTTGTGTATATGTGGGATGAGTCACAGGGACACAGAACGTTGATTGGTCGGGTGTAAAAATGTACAGCTGTGGGTGTAAAAATAAAAAGAAAAACAGAGGCCTTCAGATGCATGCTGAATAAAGGCTTTGGATTTTGGTGAGCTTAATAAATCTTACAGTGACTGTTAAAATAGGAATTAGGTGTGTACCAAAGCAACGGTTCTTTTGTACCAAGTCAATGCAAAAGAAATTAAATTAAACTATCTTTCTACAATATCAACAAAACACAGCTGGTGCCCAGGTGTCATCAAAATGGTCAAACAGCCACTACAAAAATATCAACTACTATATATTTAACAATAATCTCCAGATTTTTATATATATAACAGGTCAATCTGATAAAATAAGTCATTGCTATTTTCTGCCTAAATCATGTGAGGAGAGTATGTGAAGCAGTTTCAGATATTTTTTTATTATTACCCCTATTGCCTGTATTTGCCTTTCATTTGTTTAATTAATGACTGTGTCACTTAATGATTTGAAAATCTTAATTAAGAAATACTTCAAGGCAATGTGCCATTGTTTTGCATTCATTTGTTAATTTCAGGGGTATCGACTACTGAAATTTTGGAATTGTGACAGTCTTAGGTAAGTTTTTGTGATTATTTGCAGAACTGACAGAGAGAGAGAAAGAGAGAGAGAGAGATTTACAGACACATAACATGATGAGGGTAAATGGCAGACATGTTTCATTAGCGCTAACGTCACAGATGAAGAGCCCCTGAAGAGTTTTAAACACACACACACACTCACACACACACACTCACACACACACTCNAGAGAGAGAGAGAGAGAGAGATTTATAGACACATAACATGATGAGGGTAAATGGCAGACATGTTTTATTAGCGCTAACGTCACAGATGAAGAGCCCCTGAAGAGTTTTAAACACACACACACACACACACACACACACACACACTCACACACACACTCACACACTCACACTCACACACTCACACACTCACACTCACACACTCATCAGTGAAAGACATTTATCCATGTCTGCAGACTCCCACACCTGTCTCTCTTCTCTCACTCCTTCTTCTATAAAAACTATGAGCTAACATACAATAACTCCTCTAAATCATCTGTGATTATGTTCTCAGTGGAATGCTGGCTTAAGAACACTGTCCAGTATATGCTTTACATTGCCTACTATTCCTTAAACATACTGTTGCAAGTGAAACAGGAAGCGTATCATGATGTGGAATATGTTTGCGGCATTGTTATTGGCCTGTATAAGTTTCTTAATTAAAAAGAAATATTCTGACTTTAATCGCTTTCTGTTCTGATCACCATTTTGGAAAAAGGAGGTCAAACGCAGTGCATTGTGGGATACGCAATTCTGTTGCAAACTTCACAAATTTTGCAAAAATAGTAAGAATACTATGTTAGTATGCTGTTCTGGAGAGTTTGTAACTTCCAACACAGCCCTATTAGAACACGCATGTGCACACTCTAATATCTTTCGCATATGGAGACGCTGTTCTGAGCAGTCAGATGATTTAAAACACCCAGGGTCAGAGGTCAAAGGGATTTGGGTGTGGGTGTGGGCAGAGAGGTGGGCCTGAAACGTCACGTTCTATTTCACTGCCGTCCCAAAATCCCTTGTTCTCATTTTGGGAGGATCTCTGCTGCCAGTCTCCAGAACTTGGCTCTGTTCTGGACTCACCAATGAGAAGCAGATGTTTGTAGTCGTGTTTCTGAATTCTGATCTCCCTCGCTCGCCTTCGCTCTCAATCACACCCACAGACATGTACAAACAGGTTTATAGCCAAAAGCGAGTCATTTCTGTCTGTCCAGCTAATCGGTGCAACTCGATCTGTGCATGCAGATGAACAAGCAAACCAGGTGTACGAACGCACACAGAACTAGCAAATAAACTTTTAAGTTCAATCAACAAACCTTTATAGTCTCCAAAAGGGGGTTTCCATAAACTCAATGTTAAGGTATTTAGGAGCCAGCGAGCCAGAAAAATTTCCTCCGTCAGGAACAAAGGCAGTCCGTAATCAGCTTTAAGGGGCAACTTGTCCAAAACATTCAGAGTTCTGGAGGGAGGTGTGAGGTGCCAGAACTCAAATGTCCCTAAAATATTTTCCAGAAGGAAGCAGGGAGCTGTTTTGGTAATCTTTCCCTCAGCTTCAGTCGGTTCGCTCTTGGCGCACAACAAAACACTGTTCCAACACAGTGCAAACCCACCAAAAACTGGCGAAAACTTCAAAACTGCAGCTACCACTCATTAAACACACACAAACCACAACCACACAGCTCTGATTGGCAGATGAAAGAAACGAAGTTGGAAGTTAAAAACGCGGTTCCATTTGCTGCCATTCCATTGGTTCACCCATACACCGTCACCCAAACATCAACCCATCCAGAGCCCAAGAACATGGACAACGTTGGGAAAGATCTCTATCCAGGATGGACTTACAGACTCGGCTGAGAACCTTAGAAGTTTAGAACAGGAAGTAAAGATGGGAAACGCGTCAACCCAGCGGCACACACACACAACACATGCTCAAACTCTGTTTGGAAGCAACCACGGAACCACGGGCAGGCCTTTATGATCAGGAACACACACACAGACTCGGCCTGCAAACAATTGTGGACCACCGCAACGCTTCTTATAAACACACATACACACAAAATACAGATTCAGGTTCAGTCTGGAAGAACAAATGAAGCCACAACCATCTGTGATTTCACAAACATGCAGAGGAACAAATATGTAAAGAGTGATGACAAGCTCTATTCTCTGTGTGACTGTGACAGAGAGAGAGAGAGAGAGAGAGAGAGAAAGGGAGAGAGAGAGAGGGCAGGGCAGCAGGAGGTAATGGGTTGAGGCTGGGTCCTGTTACAGCTGACACCCTCGGCACAATTACCGAAATACCACCAGAGGCCGTGGCTGATTCTACAGTGTGCTTGAGCCTTGGAGATTCCAGAGATTGTTCCAATCAGAACTTTGACCTCTTCTAAATGAACTCTGATCTTTCAGGGTGTACCGTTTCCAATTTTCCAACAGGAATGCTCCTGGTTATCTGAGGCAGCCCACACTGCCACTAACTTGACAGCTGAAATGAGACATTTACCATTAAGCCGCCCACAAACAAAAATGACTTTGATTTACACAGAATTTTTAGAATAACAGGTTTACAGGCTCGCTGTGGGATCATTTCACTGGTGGAAACACACAGAACTAACCAATGAGGCAAAAGTAGATCTGACAGTTTTGGAACCCAAGGGTCCATGAAACTGAAAAGTCCTCACATACCTTTATAGAGCCCCATGTTTCCTGTCTCAATTTGCTCTGATATACAGCTCACAGGCACTGAAACCCTAAGCTACACACACACACACACACACACACACACACATGCATGCACGCACACACACACATCTTTAGTTTCATTTCATACCACACTGGCAATTTATTTTTGTATAAAAGTAACAAGATTTAGTCTTTAGTCTTCTTCTTATAGTCGTTTAGTCTTCTTATATTGTTATCTACAAGATGGGAATTTGTTGTAAAAATGTTTAGATGTATTTCCTTCACTGAAAGCATTTTTTTGCCATGTATACCAGTACAGGCCTTTAACTGGAAGGAAAGGGGCCTGATTTTTTTCCCAAGAAAACAAATACACCACGGAACATTCTACAGACTGAACCACCTCTGAACACAAACACTGGTAATAATCACAGTTTTACATGGCTGTGATCCATGTAGTATCACATGTGCATCCGAATATGTGAGTCAGGCAGTGGCACACATCCCATGGCAAATTCAGCCTGTAATGTCCCAGTTCCCATATGCCGACAGTTTACTTTAACATATCAAGAATGCCATCAGAGAGAGAGAGAGACTACAAGAGTGAGTGATGGAAAAAGAGAGAGAGAAGTGTTTGAGAGAGAGAGAGAAAGAGAGAGAGAGAGAAAGGGAAAGAGAGAAGGAGACACACAGAGAGAGAGAGAGAGACAGAGAGAGAGAGAGAGAGAGAGAGAGAGAGAGAGAGAGAGAGGGGACTGGGACAGATTCCAGTGTTGCCCGCTTTCTCCCACACCCACTGTAGAGCTCAAGGCAGGAAAGAGCTGGCAGCATCGCTGTGGAACCTGCTCCCATGGCAACAAGAACTCAGAACCTGGCGCCCGAGCAGGAGACGACACGGTTTAACACGAAAGGACAGCGAGCCCGAGACCCGGACTATAGCAGTGAGACAGTTAGCAAGCAGAGAGCTGGCTCAGTTAAACCTGAACTATAAATTCCCTTTTTCAATATCACCAAGACCAAGATGGGGAATAGTGGTGAATGTAGGTGTGTGCGTGCGTGTGTGTGCGTGCAATGTCTGTTTGAAGGCATTCAGGGACCAATTCCGAAAATAAAACGCTCGATGGTTCCACCGAAACGCTTGACAGCAGAAAAAGCAATTTCATTTCATACGAGAGACAGAAAGCCACACAAAAAATTGAAAAAACAAGGAGCTGATAAGGAACCGGAGTCGTTTGTCTGCGTGTGTGTGAATTTGACTGTAAAAGGAATTATAGGGCTGTATAAAACCATTTCACTATCCATTTTTCACAAAATGCCAGCTGACAGCGCTTCACGTGGGCAGACAGGGTGAGGTGTGTCTGCTTTTGTTTAAGAGGTGACACCCGGCCACGGTTCACAGAACACACTAACCACCATCCCTGTACGGCTGTCATGCTGTGGCACACTGCATACGATCTGTTAAACACATGTTCTCCTCACCTCGCCTCAGGATCAAAAAAAGAATCGTCTTGGCTATCATGTTTGCTTTGTATAAAGTGGCTTTAATAAATAAGAAAGGAAAAGCTTGTCATTCAATTCCCTTATGAAACACTGATTCACAAGCCATTTTCAACTCTCTTTCCAAACTTGTATGACTTCAAACACTAAAGAAGAATTGATAAAGAATGTTTATGTAGCTCTTTTCCCTACATTAACAACAGACATAGTTACCATTTCTGGCACGCTTTAAAAAGGACACACTAAAACAAGAAAGGACCATTAAGGTATTTCATATAACTTTATTTCATGGTCTGGGGTTGAGGTTGTGTAGTAACTGTCACAGATAAAAGAGTTGCATGAAGGTTCTTCAAAAACTCTCTTTTTCCATCAAATAATAACAATGATGAATAACAGAACATTTTTAAGTAAGCTATTCCTGTAAGTGTGGTATTTTGACTGAAAAGAATTACTACAAAAAAATCATTTCGAAATACTGATTGAGATCCAACACACACACTCAAGTCTTGCTTCTCAGGTTTGCAATGTTGGATGATGAGCAAACAGCCGTTTCATCATCAGGTCCTCAATCTAGCTCCAAATGAGCTGGAAATGGGTTGTTTTTGGGACTGATTGAGTGAAATTTGAGAGCAAGCCTGTTTAGACTCCTAGCTAAAATAGACCAGCATTCAGAGGCATTCGGAAGCTTGTTTATTTGTGCACTAATGGAATGTTTGTCTAAAAGTTTTCAGGGCTTGTCAATTAGTAATCTGGACAAAACCACAGAGTTCGGAGCTAAGTGGTCTGGTACGTTTCTCATGCACATATAAGGGTTCCACAGTAGCAGTTAATGGTGTCTAAATGCATCTAATAATGTCTATCCAAAAGATCTGAACCCAGTTTTCAAACTTACACCACTTCCCAACCAGACATTGTCTTTCACTGAGTTTATGTCCAAACAAGCCACAACTTCAATATTATGTTTGCTTCTATTTGTGTAGACAAGTAGCTTCTTCATTCCTGTAGTGGATCGTTTCTCAGCGTGATCGCCATCTCATATTTCATGAGACATCAAAGGGTTAAAATAAATACATACATCATGACATCACAAGTTTACTTTGCTGCATGAATTTCCCCCAGGCAGTTCAACTCCCTGGAGCTGAAAAGCTGTTTACAGACCAGTTTTACAGTATTAGATCCTGTCTAGATCAGAACTCCTTTGGTATCTATAATGCGTCTAGACACAGTTTACTATCTAAACCGATCTCATGCATTAAAACAGACTTACAGATCAGTCACCCCATTCAAAATTCCTAAAACATTCCAGCCCTGGACATACAGTACGAGACCTCTGACCCAGTAATCTCACTTGCAAAATCTGATCCATGTCTGAGCAGAAATGTAAACAAACTGTGGTGGCCATGAGAACATTTCTGAAGGCCGTTTCGTTTTCAATTTGAAAATGACTGTGAGACAAGCCAATAACAACAATTCCTCAAGAAAAAATAATCATACCAATCTATAAAAAGTGACATTAAGTTACACAAACTCTGACCTTTTAGTTTCCAAAGTAAACATCTGAAACAGTTACACCCCACTGAGCTATTAAAGAAACAGTACACCAAAAATTAAAATACTTTCCTCTTTTAAACCTATAGGAGACATTAAGCAGAATGTTAAGGAGTGGCAGCCTCAGTCTCTATTCACTTTCACTGTATGAAACAACAGCTTCGGTCACCATTCACTTTCACTGTGTGGATGAATAGCTTCAGTCACCATTCACTTTCATTGTACGGACCAAAAAATAAGAGAAACATCAATATGTAAATCATGTATCACTGAAATCAGTCACACAGGTGAGAAACAACATACATTAATAAGTTATGGCATAATTTTCATTTCTGAGTGAACTAATCCTTTAATATCTTACAAAAATTTTCGGCCGTTTTTTCCAGAGCTCTGCGTGACTTCTAGAAATGTCTACTGCATACGGCCATATGCTGTATAAACACACACACACACTCACAGATGGCCAACACACAACAGTGAGGCTTTCCACCCTTTCACACTATGTTCTCTTCCATCTGCCACAAAAAACAGGTTTACAGGTGGCACCATTATCTCGCCAGTGCTATTTCAGATCACGTTTGGTGAATGATCGTGTCCGGCTTGTTGCCCTCTGAGACGTTCTGTGCTACCATGAGGCATCTTGTGAGCAAACAGAAGCCTTCATTATAATCCTAATATTCACAGAACAGCTGGGAAATCTCTCTCTAAAAATTGTTTATTCTGGGGTGCTATAAATCTCTGATATTTACTGAGAGCCTCTTTTGGTTGACAAACAGAACAAAGCACACAAAATAATCCATCTTAAATATAAAAATTGATTGTTATTAGAATCTTTCACTGAAAATACCACTGGAAGGTTTGATCTGAACAAGAACAAGTAAGATCCTGTGTAAAACAACCCAATGATCATTTTACATAAATACTTGGATCGCTTACACCCTCCTCTGAAATGAACATTTAAAGGTACGGCGCACCCACAAATAAATTCTGTCATTAACTTACTAAATAAATTTCTCACCCTTTTGTCGTTCCAAATCTGTATGACTTTCTTTCTATGAAGAAACAGAAATACAAAAGCTTTAACAAAATACATGTCACTTTTTTTTATCGATTTCCTTTTTACAGCTTGAGTTTGCACCCGGCCTGGTCTACTTCACTTGCACCCATATACTGAAATATGTTCTGCCACTGATCCCCATTGTCCTACAGTTCTTCATGGTTCATATATTGAGCGCTCAAATTACCCTTGCTGGAGGAAACGCTCTGGGTAGGTGAATACAGACTTCTCCGAAGTCCAGCCTTCTGTAACCCACATTAAGTGTCCTGGTTTTTGTGAGCTTGGACGGCAGAACTAAGTCTTGGTGTTCCTTAGAGACATTCTCAGGGTTTATTGGCCCAGACTGCAACAGAATAAGCTCAGCCTAACTCTATTTTAAAGCCAGACACTAAAGATTCTGGCCAATTGGAAGGTACAGCCTTTAAAAGAAACCTTACATGGTCGTATTTCCAGTCCCAAGGGGCAAATGCATGCAACACATTTGAATTGAGTGAGACACAGGGAGAAGATGTGGTACCTGACAGAAAGCAATCCAACAGCCTGGGGGCTTCAAATGGGTTCAGCAGACACTCACTGCAATAAAATGTAGTCTATCGGAAAGTGTTTTCTTCTTGCACGACTCACAAAGAGGAAATAATCCTTTTCTCCGTTTCCTGCCTGGAGTGCAGCACTCGACTGAGACCAAGAATTTGATCTGGAATAAATCTGGAAGTTGATTTAAAAGCATTCTGGAGGTTGTTCTGGACTGTGGAGATACATACTTTTCACCAGACAGGTGTGACCTATATCTGACAGGAAGTAACACTGTTCGGTTGATATATCAGCGTGTTTTAATAAAAGGTTGTTATAAGGTTGTTTCCTTGAGGGGAGGGCGTTATGCTTGATTATATGCATAATTACTGCAACTGTGTACAATCAGATGTATAACTTTTACTCTGTGAAGAACTTTAGGCCACACTTTTCCTCGCTCTATTGGTGAAAACATAACGGGCCATCTTGCTGTCTATTGTCGACTGCGCATAGACAACGTTGTAGAAAACAAACAAACAAACAAAGCTAGACAGTGTTCAGCTGAAGAGTAAAGAGATTTTTATGAGCTCTATGAGTTAACCCTAACTTAAAAAAGTAAAATAAAAGTAAATAAAATTGTCATAAATTGCCAAAAAAGCAAGCTGGTTATAAACACAGCAAACCAACCCAAACCTACACTCTAACCCTAACTGAAAACTTTCTGCATTTCTATAATTTAAAATAAAATTACAATATTTTAATCAATAGTGTTACAAATTTACAAATGAGGCCATCCCCAAAAGTTTTGCTAATATTTGTTGCACACTTTTGGGTACAACACACACAGACACACACACAGACACACACACAGACACACACACAGACACACACACAGACACACACAACTAATCGTGAGGCCCAGCAGTCACCCTTATGCTCTGCTGGACATGCCACAGAATCTCATGCCAAAGTCACCAACACACACGCAGAAATATTCACACATGCCTTGTCACAAATAAAGAGAGAGACAATAGAAAAGGGTGGGTGAGAAAGGAGTGGAGGGGGGCCAGGTTGAGAGAAAGAATGAGAAATTTGTGTGAATGAATGGAACTCATCGTTTAGTCGGTGGCCAATGCCACAAATACAGAGACCTCTTTATTTGGCAGGTCTACTGATGACAGAAAAACCCAGGGAGAGGAGAATATTTCTCTCTCTGATGAAAAATGACTGACGTTAAATGTGCAGTCTGAATGGGGACACAAATCCTCTCTGTGTGGCTGGGTGAAATATGGTGATGTGGGTGATAAAGACCAACACAAAACCATACACACTCAAACTCCTGTATGCATGCACACGAACTAAAAGCATTTTCACCGGTTGTCTTGTGTATGTCTGCGCGCACACACACACACACACACACACCTTAAAGAGTTTAAATTACTCCAAGAATGACAATTTAGATGTAAAAACGTTCAAAGGATGTTTGAATCTCAGATCTTAACTTATCTGATAGCACAGTACAATGAAAATCCATGTACTCAAAATTTTACAATTTAATTTAACATTCAGAATTTTAATATAGTATAAAATTCCAGTTAAGCCATTAAACTATGAAATAGAGCAAACCAATGAAATGAGACATTTGCATAGTTTGAAGAGTGCTTGAGATTGACTCTGTAGTACGACAGTCAGTCAGGACTGTCACGCAAGAGCGACCACAGGGGTCGAACCCTAACCCAATTATTCTGACTTTACTTTCATGTTTCAAACATAAAAGAACTGAAGTGAGAGAGGGACAGGGTGAGAGAGCAAGAGAGAGAGAGCAAGAGAGAGAGAGACAACACACCAGAGCTCCATAAAAAAAAATCAGATGACAAATATTAAAGTACCCCGTATAACAATGACACAGCTTTGGTTCTGAGAGCTGTAAGCCAATAAAAAAGTCCCCTATGTTCATCCGTTCTTCCATTGTATCCCTGTTTTTCCAATTATCAGTAGTTCTCACACTGTAATATTAGAAAGGATGTGAGAGACTGGCCAATCAGGTGAGTCCATGATTTGGCGACTGACACGCTGACATCCAATCAACAGCTGCGTCAATGCAAGTCAGCCCTCGACTACCCCAATTCTCTTCAGAGTTCATGGCTAGTTTGTGTGAGGGCCCTCTCGAGAGCGTGTCTCAAAATCAATAGGTCAAGGTTTTGCTGAGCTGAAACATGTTCAGGAGCAGTCTTAGGAAACAGCCTGTCATACCTGCCAAGACATAAAGCAGAGAAACAGTCTGCAAAATATTACCTTTTGCCCCACCAAGCAGTAAGAGAGAGAGACAGAGAGAGAGAGAGAGAGAGAGAGAGAGAGAGACAAAAATGGATCACAAATGGGTCCTAAAAAAAAACAGGCATTCAAGCACAAAACAGATAAATGTGACTTTTCATTGGAGTAACGTTAAAAAATGGTTTAAAAACATATCTCTAGCCCCCAGCTTTCTGATGTATTCGGTTACATCGTCCAGCTAATCCTCTAATCCTCTCCAAACACAGTGTTCAGAACAGAGAAACTGAACTCAGTATCACCGTGTACAGTGTTGATGCAAATTGCTGACTGCTAAACAGAAACGCACTGCAAAAGTGGCGTCGCAACCAAACACAAAATATACAATTCTGCCCCTTTTTCGTCCCGTTGCATCCCTTTGTTATTTGATTTCAATTCTTGCCACGTTTTAGAAAATAAACAGTTATACTTTTAGCCAACAATAAGAGTGCAGTATTCCCAGCTCGGATACACACATTTTGCCACAGTTACATTCATTTCAAGCATTTCCCTGGAAAATCGGTGCCCGGAATGCCACCAAAGTCTTTGGATTCCATCTGAGTCTACTTACTGATCAGAGATCAATACAACGAGTTCAATATCTCAAAGGAGAGTGTAGAGAAAGAAATGGATCACAGGAGGTCATGCTGCTGAACAAAGCACAGATTGAAAGAGAGTGAAAAGTGTTCTCCAGAGTTTACTGATCAAGGGTCAGATCAAATCTATTCTGATCCCAACTCACTGCTATGCCTTAAAGCCCCACTGACCCGCAAACATCTCTATTACATTACGAATTGTTTTCAGAAGAGGCACGAAATTGGAAGGTCAGGCCAAAAGTAAGAGGAATAGATTGAGTCAGGAGAAAGAAGATGTAAGAGGAAGGAGAGAGAGACATTGAGGGAAGAAAGAGAGAGGGTTGGGGGTTGAGGTTACACATCTGGTTGTTGTTCAGGATGTCTAAGATTCCTCTGCGGTCTGTTTGGGGTCTCAATGCCAAGTGGGGGAGGGCTTTGAAGATGGGTCTTTTCAGCCTGGAAACTTCAGAAATTTGTGCTTTAAGAATAAATCATGACCCAATGGCTACTTTGTATTAGGGATAGACCATGAATGCTGACCAATACATCTACTAATACATCTACAACTTTAAAAAATATAGTTGAACAAACTGGAAACACATTGTTTCAACCCTGTATTACATTCCTTTTTAAATTATGACAACAGTTTCACATTAACTTGAATCAGGAACACTTCAACAAGATTTTTTAACAACATTAAAAACACAATTTGACATGCCAAGACTGGTTTCTGAAAAAAGAAAGTAACCTAGAGGGTGCAAAGGTCAGATTAAAGAGTGTTTATTCTCTAAAAACAGCCTTTTTCCCCTGCTGTGTAGAGATCTAAGTTATTACCAAATTTGAAAACATCAAATGTTGCTCTTTGGTTGCCAAAAAGAGTGTTTGAAGAATTCAACAGGGAGTGAAATCACACAAATGCCAAAGCGTTCCTCCCTCAAAGAGCAAAAATGTAATCACAAAGAAAAACAACCGGTCTTAACTTCCGAAGGCTAAGCCCCCAGTTCATGTATTTTCATACACAATACGCAGTTGTTTAAACAAGTCCACCTATTTGTATTAGAATCTTATTGGCTTTGGGGCAAACAGCACGAAAGCTTTAACAGTAGTCACTCAACACGGGCGTTCTTGACTGTTCAACTCCCTCGCTGGTTATCTCAGCAGAGCCGCGATGTCAGAAAAGAAAGAAACACGCAGCTGCCACGGCAACCTACAGCTCTATCTATGGCCAATTTATTATGAGGCAAAATTGAAATGGGGAGATATTCATCTTTATTACAATGTGCCAGATCACTGGATGATGCGAGACACGGGCTAATGTAATGAACCTGTCTGTGGTGCTGTCATTTTCAGACCCGGGCTGAGGGTAGTCATTACCCCGGGCTGTCAAACGCTGCATCGCTCGTTCACCTCACTCATAATAGAGCTTTTCTCATTGCCTAAATGAATACAAACGTCTTCTTTTGAACGTCCAGACATCCACCTGACAGCCAGGTGTACATGGGCGGAGAGCAATTTGTTCCTCAAAAGCTGCAAAAACGTGCAAGCTAGCTTGTGTAAATGAGCACGTGTTAGCATTCACGGGACGGGTCGTAGGTGTGTGAGATTGTATGTAGGTGTATGTAGATTAAACAGTCCCAAATGACTCGTTCTCAACAGACAGCTGCCTGTGCGTGGAGGCGGCGGTATAGCCATTATGTGTCTGGTTTTAATATCGTGTCTCCTTTTGAGCGCAAACGTGTGTGATTTCTCAGTGGAATACTGCAGCTGTAGGGTTAACTAGTTGGCTTGTCAAACTAACTCCTCCTGAGCTCTGGAGATTTTAACACCCTATGACTGAATTGCTCACATTAATCTAAGAGTCTTGCTTTGTGTCTGTGCCCAAACTCTCGTCCCTATTGGCCGCCCAAAATGCAGGCAGTAACTGTCAACCAATCAGATTAAAGCAGAGGGGTGGCTACTCAGTTGTACTGATTTGATAAACTCTGATACTTTGTGAAATCATTACTACTACTTTATTAGTACAAAAAATGTTGAAAAGAGTTGCTTCCTCAAAAAATGTTTAAAAAATATGATATATATTATTGTTGATAAATGTTATTATATTAAGTGGACACATGTTAATGTTATTTCTCAAGATTGCACTGACTCTGGAGCGAATTTAAATTTTATTGCACCAATACGACAGATGTTATGAATCTGCAAACGTGGTAATTACACAACATCACCCCGGATAATGTCACGGAAAACAACAGATGAGAAGGACAGCGTGGATTCGCTGGAAACAATTTTCCGCCATCTCAGAGCGTGAAAAACAGCTCACCCGGGCTGCAAGATGCCCCACAATGCATCTGCTCGAATCTGAGACAGACGTCATGTTGCGCTGATCTAGAACCAGTTTCCCAGCCAAAAAACAGGCCCAATCGATGCCAGAAAACTGATCTCAGATTATTTTCGGAAAAAAACGGTGGTATGTGGCAGAGCTGCAAAGCCTTCATCAATCACGTTTACAAGAAAAATGCCACAGTCGCCTTGAAATCCAAATGCATAGCTGGAAAACAGTGTTCCAGAATCTGCTTCGGTCACACCTTCACTCCTCAGCAAATGTCTTTATGATGACATACACTCACATGAGATAAAGACTCCAGGCATAATTGAGGCCTGGTAGAGGGTACACTGTAGAAAAAACAGTCACATTTCATCCAGAAAAGTGGCTTTTTGAGTCACAGATGCTAAGAATGTGAATTTCACAAGACCCAACAAACACTGACAGGGTTAACAAAACCCAGCGACCCGTGGTCTTTGGCTTTCAGAACACCAAATTTCCCTGAATGATGTTCTCAACAAGCAGAACAAAACTGTCTGAACAAATTAACTGAACAATGTTGCTAAGCTGTGAGCTTCTGGCATGAATTTAAGCATGAATAAATAATAAAGTCTGTGTTATAGGGATATTGTTTTGTTGTTTGGTAATGTTTTTAATTGTCGCCATTATTAAGATTTGTCTATGTGTGTCTCTGTACAATCATTGCATGCAATGTCTTTCTTTGCAGCCACTGTAAAGTGACAGTAAACTGCAGAGTTCCCTTTCCTTACATTTAAAATGAACCAATCACAGCTTTTACAAACGAGTGGCCCTGCCCCCAAATTCACGCTATTGGTTCAGAGGCAGTGTCTGGCAGGTTGGGATGTTCAAATGGTACTACAGGATTTACAGTTTCAGGGCAAGCAACCTACAAAGATATCTCTGCATATTCCACCGTGACAGCAATGTTTTAACACAGAAAAATGAACATGCTTTGCTTTTAAAGCAGATAGTCAATTAAAAGTTTATTTGCATTAATTAATTAATTCAGCTCTCTATAAACAAATACTAAGGTGAAGCACAGTTGTAGGACAGTTGAGCTTAGCATCACACTGAACAGATACCTAAAGAAGATACTTGCCAGGGTTAGTGTTTTCATTACTGTACTGTAATACAATATTTTATTTTTTTTAATGCAGTATTTTTATTCAAGTCACGATTGCACTAAATTAAAAAAGCTCCCACAGTATACGGGGGTCATCTACAAGTCTGTGACCTCACTTCCTCCCACAGCTCAAAAACTTCCTGTGCCCAACTTCAAAGCCATCATAACAGCTTCCATTACTGCCTGATCCAATTCACCAACCTGCATGAAAACTCATTCACCCTGACGCATACTGAGGCACATACTTCAAATGCAGCCTTCTAAAACCTTGTTTACATCAAAACATCTCAACTCAAGGACACTCGAGTGTAAGGACTACGAAGGGGCATCGATCCAGAAACCGTGGGTTTCCTCAGAGGACTTGGACACCACTAACAAACTCAGAATATCACAATCTTGGGTTAAATAAGCCAAAGGAATGAATATTTGACAGTTAACATGCACTTAAGTCAAATTATAACAGTGTTAGCACAGCAATGGTATCTTAGAAACACGACCCTGAGATCTGAATCTCGGAAACTGTCACAAACGGGCCAGATTTGTAACTATTATGTTTCCACCTCTAATGAACCGCATGTTGATTAGAGTCATCATGCAGTAAGTGATCCATGCAAGAATTGCAACAGCAGTTCCAATCAGTGGCATTTATGAAGCACAGAAATTGGCTCACGGAGTGGGAACACTATAACCACAGGTCTGATACAGTTTATACAGACAGACAAAGAGAAACCGGTGTGACACCCGCCAAGTAACTCAATACTCAGCATTGATTGGCAAGCACCATGAAGAGCCTCTCGCAAGCCTCGCTGGAAATGCTGTTTGTGATGAATAATTTTTTCGTGCTAACGGGACGGAGCGGGAAATCTGACGCGGGTTTCCTATCAGATTAAAGATCTTTTATCTCTGTGTGAAAGAATGTGAATGCTCTGTTATGTGCTTCTTGTCAGATGAGGCATTTACACAAGCTTTCTGTTCCATTACAAACATCTGAATATTATACCGTCTTCAGCATAAACACTTTCGCAGAGCTTTGTGTGTGTAGCGTGTAAATGCAATAGAAATACGTTGAATACATATGCGGGAAACAATGACATGCACTCGAAACATATAATTAACTAATGCCACCTAACAAGGTGACCCAATGTCAATTTATTTTTTTGTCATGTTTTCCTGGTTCCTGTTTTGCCACAACAAAAAGCTGCTTGCATACAACCAAATTAAACTAAATTACTGTAACCATTTCAGGTGCAGGCCTGAATCCTGTTCGGTGACAACATTTTAAACAGCACAAAATACAAGCACAAATAATATTACTTTTAGACGAACCAGAAGACCAGCGAACACATTTTTGCGAACACATTTTTGTACTTTCATAAATGTGTGGGCGTCCTCTCTCACCTTTTAACTTTCTCTGTTTGTCTCGATCCTTAAGCTTATATGTAAACAACTGTTTTCCGGGTTTGTTTGCATGTGCAACAGTGCATGTTGATCAGATGGCTGCAAGAGGAGGCGGCCGAGATCAAATTCTGATGTTCTTCTGGTTAAAACAGCACCACGGAATCCATAACAGACGCACCTGCGACGCAATTACCTCTCGACTTCAGTCACATCTACCTGCTGTCAAGCTCCTGTGATTAATCAAGTGAGAGGTGAAGGGAAAGGTGGGGGGTACGAGAAAGAAAAGGGGAAAAAGGAACAGAAATGATGAAATCTAATGAAAAGCATTGTAATCACACTGAATAGCCCATCTGTGCGCGGTAGGGTAATCAAATTCCCATGTCTCGGATCAGACTGGAGCAATACACCTTGCGCAGATAACACACACTCAGACCACACTCTAAAACAGTAGGGGCACAGGATTTAAGCCTGGAAATCAAAGCTTCTGCCATCAGCGGCCCATTCGTTTGGCTTAGAAAATCTGGCACAGTTTTAGAAAGAACATATTCCTACATCTTACCTGTTTATGAATTTGCTGGTAAACAGACCCCGGGGCACCGCACGTAACAGGTCGGGTTTGTTTACCTGGGCTGCTTCTGAAATGCAAAATGAGCTTGTTTAAGGGTCCCGATCCTTGATTAAAAATTTCCAACAGGTTATGCAAAAGAAATTCCTCGGTTAAAATATTAACTCTACCTGACCTACATAAAAAGTCTGAAACCTTCAAAGTTGGCTGCAACACTGGAATTCAGTGAACCGTTCAAATACCAACACAGAGTTACACTGTTGAACACATTACACCAGATACACAGAACTGCTTGGTAAAATTTATATTCAGAACCTGTTAAAAAACCCTCTTCTAGTATTTTCTATGCTGTATTTCTATTAACTTTACTGTAATCCTAACAAAACCTTTAGTGTCAAATCTGTATTTTCATTTTACAAGATAAAGCCCATTTTTTATTTATCACAAATATTGTAAAAGTGGGCCAAATGGTTGGAGTTTGAGTCATAGCAAGTTTATAGCAAGTCTTTTTTGAATAGAGTCAGACCAAAACTTTTGCTTTTTTTGCCCTGACGAATCATAAACTATAAGAGCAGGAACATGAACTGAGACAGCAAACAAGGTCGATTTTGAGTAACAACTCAAGTTTTACTTCAGTTCTACCCTGAACATGTTATATTAGAGGAATTCTGGTGTGAGGTGAGGCCTGTCAAAACTGATCTGACAACAGCATCCTCATTTCTCATTGCAGAATTAAGATCAGAATTTAGATTCTGATAACTTAGACATGCTTGAAAAGAGCAACTGCACAAAATGTACATCAGGAAGTGGTGCTATGGCAACAGTACTGGCTTTTCTTTCAATAAAAACACGTCTTGCTTTTAACCAACCACATGTGTGTAAAAATGGTGAAAACAAGCTGTCAGCTGGGCAATTTGAGC
>JAZGTK010001020.1:0-46686 GCA_036877625.1 Ambastaia sidthimunki | reverse complement strand
TGTTGCTAGCCTGCTCTGTCCATTGAGCTACAGGAACACCATTCTAAACCCATTATAACACTTGAAGGGTGGTGCTAGAATCTTCACATCCTGTTTATTACCTGTTATTGGTCCAATGCATTCCACACCCGTCCTTGTCCTAACACGTACCTTTCATTCCTGCCTAGACTGTAGTGACCTGACAGTATAAAGTAATAGTATAGGACAGTTCCCTAGGGTTTCTCAGATGAGGAAAACACTTTTATGAGTACCATCTATGTATTTTTAATTCTGATTTTTTTTTTAGGTTAAATCTACAACATGTAACTTTGTAACCTGCCATCTCTATTTCAAACAATTAATTCCAGGTTACTTTTCATTACTTCTCTTTAAGATTTGACCAGACAGCTCAAATAATAACTTCATATTAAACTTATGTTGATCACCTATTTGTCATGTACTTGCTCAACAACTGTTTTTGTTCATTTTTAACCCCAAAAAGTTACAGATTGCAGCTGTAAGACATGGAAGAGATCGTAAACCACCTCTGACTTTGAATTGCTCAGCAGTTTAAACTGAACGTCTCTTTGTTTAATTGTGTGGAATGTGTGTTTTTTATAGACAGATGCTCTTGTGTGTTCTTTTTCTAAATGATCACATATGACAGGTCTGTTGGACAAATGGCAGTCAACATTTCCCCTTGTATTTATGATGAATTCTTTAGCAAATGCAAATTGAACTAGATATACTGGAGAAAAGTGGTGGTTTCCTGGGCAAAAGTTCTCAGTGCAATGCTAGGGTGTTGTAGGTGTTTGCCAGAACATTGCTTTGCGGTTGCTATGTTGTTCTGGTTTTTAGTGTATTTCCGAGTGGTTGCTAGGACCAGGGCATTGGTAAGTGCTTGTTAGGGAGTCCTGTGTGTTTGCTTGGTTGCTTACTGACCTAAATCAACAGAGCATTTATCATTTACCAGGCAAAATTCACATATCTGATTACTTAGAAGTAACAGTACATCATTTCTCAACAAGCACATTTTGAGGTATTGTGTGGAACACACAATTTTTTTGGGGGGGAATTTACTTGGGGTTAGATGTTCAGATTGCTGTTCAGATAGATGTTCAGATTTATAAAGTATGAGCAGTAGTAAAGATATGTTCATTTTATAGATGTTTAATCACTTGATGTTGATTCCTGGTGATATGAGCCTTGAGTCTTTTCTGTTGCATCTTGAAGAGTTTACAAAGTAGGTCATGTGTCTGCTCACATGGGCCCCAGGTGTTTGAATCTGTGTGTCTGAGCAGTTTTAGTGTGTAACCGTGCAGAATTCCTTTTGCTTACTTTATGTGCCCTGCCCTTTGACCTTTGACCAGTGGAGGGGTTGGGGATGACCAACCAGAACAAAAAAAGGAGAGGAAGAAAATGGGGGAGGGAAGGAAAGTCAGAGAACCGGGGGAGAAGATGAGATGAATTGAAAGCAATAGACAAAGAGAAACAGTGCAAAGGTAGATAAATGCTGGTAAACAGGAAAAAGAGGTTTTCATGGAAGTTCAGGGCATGGAGGACAATTCAAGGAAAGGTGTCCATGTTTTTGTGGGACAGAGTTAGACTTTCATTCAACAACAGGAAACAACAATACCCTCTCACACACCCACCCAATCTCCCTACATTTTTACTGACCACACAATGCCAGCCCTGGTCAGCAAGACCTTTGGTTACATTTTAGCAATAAAAAGTAGAAATTAAATGGCCATGGATGCCTGATCACTCAGGAGACAACAAGATCATTTCAGTAGCGCATTCAGCTCAATTCACACCAGGCCTGATTTTCATGGTGACAAGCCTTTAAATCAAAACAATGCATTCCTAAGAACAACTTCACAACGGGTGCGAAAATTCACTGGGCAACGAAGAAGCATTTTTTTCATCATGTAGTGTTTTTTCCTTCCCTTGGTAAAAAACTTACCAGCCAGTAAGATGTAAGCATTTGGGTCATGTGTCTAGAGTTGGCATCCAAGATATACAAGCAGGTGTTCCTATAGTTCAGCTGGAAGAACATGCCACTGGCAACAGCAAAACCATTGGTTTGTTCCACAGGAAGTGCATAGATGGATAATATATACATTAAGTGCACTGTAAACTGATGTAGAAGTGTCTGCCAGATACATACATGTAAGATGTAAGACAGATGTGGAGCTGTTGATATCTGAGTGTAAGGAATCCTATACATATATTTAACTTTAAACAGCTATATAATATGCTGTTACATATATAAAGTTGCATATATCTAATCCTATATATGTAACTTTAATGAATAAATGGTCTGCAGATTAGCATAAGGAAGGAACCTCAGCCATATGCAGGAAACAAAATGTCAGGAAAGCTATAATGGTAGCCTGTGAGTAATTACCTAGCAACGCTTTAGCAACCACCTAGAATATACTAGTAAGGCTGTTTTCATTGGATCAGACAAAGGATCAGGTGGGTTTAAATGTTTGTGTGAGGGTCACCCATCCCCCCGTCTCTCCCTCACACTCTCCCCCCTCTTCACTTCACCGAGCAGATGAAGGAGATCAATACAGAACCCTGTGCATGAGAGTTTCACATATGCAGTATTAATAAAGCACTCAGAACTGAGAAACCCCTTAATCCAGATTTGTTCTTATTGACAAAACATTTTGTCTAAACAGATTCCCTAAAACAACTCAATTCTATATATATGCACAAAATCAGGACTTCTTTTGAGCACCTGTATTGTATTTTGTCCCCTAATATTTGATTTGAGATCTAATTGGGTAAGATATTATCTTTGGAGAGCGAGATTAACAAACCATGCTGTGCTATACTGTCCAAACTGGCCATATTTCATTATCCTCTAGTGCTGACCTCTGCATTATCCCACCAGCTGACTTCACTATTGCCTGGCAACCAAATCACATTATGGCCCTCTCCACCAATCACAGTTTGCGGCAGCCAGAATGAATGCACACCCAGTGTGCATGACAGGTAGCAGCATTCAATAATGCTAATAAACTCAAAGCGGTCACTGAACAAGAATAATTACTGTGGCTGATGGCTGTCTGTTTGTTAGGACAATGAGCAACTCTTGGCACGGTTTGGATCTAAATGATTTGAGACATTCAGTGACACAATCTTCATTTTAAAAGAAACTCTAGTTGAGGGTTCTTTACAAATGATTGTCAAAGGCCATAGAATAATCTGGTCACTGCTAATGCAATTTGGGGACCTCTTACTCAGACTACCATCAGTCTAGTTTACAGCACATTATTAACAGAGCTGGTGTGTCTTTCATGTACAATAAGAAGCGCAGTTTGAGTGTGAGACTGATTTAGGAGCAGTATTAGAGGTTTGGTACTTATGTAAATTAATGTGTTACTCCTCACAAACGAATTAATTACTTTAACGTAATTATGTTTGAAAGCAACAATGTAAAGTACTGCTTATCTTTGTGTTGAATTTTCTCACTGCTCTCTTTTATAAATCAAAGGCTGTGCTCGGTTTGCGCTGTGCTGTTGTTTTTGAAGTGGTATTTTTGCAGAGAACAAGTGTTTCCCTCCAACATAGTTTGCATTTAGCGATTTTACCTGCTTTGACATCTCTCGCCTGCAGTAGAGACACGTTTGATGTCACGTGTGCCTACGTGATTGAGTTAAGAACAGGTTCTTTAAATAAAGGATTTTAAAACAAAATTAAATTACAGCTGTGTTCATTTAAAAAGTAACATGCTAATTCACTTGTTACTTTGAAACAGTAATTGGTAATTGTGCAGCCTTTTTTGTGCAGATCATTTTTATTGGATTTATTTGTAATGCCCTTTTTATTACTTTTTTATTACAGTATATATTAAAGGCAGTGCAATGACATGTAAAAAGATTACAATTTAAAAAATCTATAGATGTTCACATTATGGTAATCTTACCATTTCTGAGATTTACCCAGTTTGATAACATAACACGAATTGTTGTACCTCATTGTCCCCCAGCACAGAACATTGTGGATTGTCCTCGAATTTGTATAACCTGCATTAACAATCATTGTGCAGTAGCAGGCCAGAGTTAAAGCGTGTGTATGGATTTAAATGGGATGGGAGCAGGGTCTTAGGGTAGCCATTGTTTGAGAAATGGGGGAGGAGAGAGTTAATTAGGATTGTTAATCCTTCTGTTATTACAATGATGTCTTAACCCTCATTTAAACTCACGCAGTAACGCACACATACAGATCTTTAAAATTCATTAACAATGCAGCTCTAACGATGCTTTTTCATTCTTGTTCCTCTTATGGTGAGAATCTGGCACAAGTGTGAGAGAGTTTGTGTGTGTGTGTGTAAGTAGGTTGGGGGGTCACA
Source organism: Ambastaia sidthimunki (assembly GCA_036877625.1). Classification (NCBI taxonomy): domain Eukaryota; kingdom Metazoa; phylum Chordata; class Actinopteri; order Cypriniformes; family Botiidae; genus Ambastaia; species Ambastaia sidthimunki. Next base: position 42,344 of record JAZGTK010001020.1, on the reverse strand, counting down.
GGTAAGATTACAACAATTTTCAGACAGCCTAAAGGGGATTTGCTTTCATACTGTCTGAATCACCTGGTTGTCATGAGAAACTGGACTTGTTAGTGAGGGAGATTAATGACCACTTAGGCGTTCTGGCTCGTGCAACAAACCAGGTGATTCAGACAGTATCAAAGCAAAGCATGAGATAACATCAGCGAGACCGGGTTTATTGTACTCCAGCTCAACACCATAACCTAACTTGCAACACCCTACATCAGTGTTTTCATAGAATGTGCTTCGCGGATTCTGTCTGACAAAAACATTTGTTACATCATGTCGAGTAGTAGTTAAGCAACAATTTTGAGCCACAGCGCAACCTTTCCTGCTTTTGTGGTTACTGCAAGCCGGGTCTCGTGCTCTTCACGCAGACGCACACACACACACACACACACACACACACACTGTTGCTGGAACTCCCACGCTGCGTAATCCACTAGCATCACAACTGCTGCGTCACCCAACGTCTTCGTTCGAATGCCTTCTCTTTAAAACACGCCATTCTCCGCTCTCATCTACCACGTGGCTCTTCATCCTGGTTATGTTTTGCTTGGAGAAATTGGAGAAAAACCCAAAAGTGTTATGTGAAATTGAAGCTAATTGATCTAGCATCAAACATGTATCTGTCTTTGTTGAATCAATGTGACGTTTGCGGTTGTACGCTAGCCGTGGTTGCTATTTTCTGCTTCGGGACTTTATGAATGAACGTGCGTATGGTGGCAACCGTTGTGCATCATTTCAACATCAGTGTTTTGTTTTCATAATGCTCACAATAACAAATAATCTCATTGTACGGTCATATTTTTAGTCTACCAGACATTTGTTGGTTTGGCCAGCAGAGGTTGTTGTGTGTCCTGAATGGCTTAGTCAGTGTTTATTTATGAAGCGTTTTGTACTGTAGTGGTATTTTAGTCCGCGTAACTATGTTTGGTATGCGCTCACACACACAAACACACACTGCACTCGGTCAATCCTTAGAGTTTATTAACCACACAGACGCTAAGAGTATTTTCAGTTTTTCTTTTAAATGCATGAAACATAAAAATGTAAAATTTGTGTTGCTTTCTAAACTGGTTATTAAAGAAGGCTCCATATTTTGGTTGATGACACAAACAGAAATTTGTGTGTTTCTTTTTCCTTAATTTTAAACAATGACTGTTCTACTGCAACTGGTCGTTTTTAATACTGTGTGTCATCTGTGTCTGGCTAGAGGATTGGACGTGAGCGTTTCTGTCATTGACAATGTTTGTGCTTGTGTTATGGTACCATACATACAATGAGCATGTGTGTATTCCAGTCCAGTTGTTGCAGCCAGCCGAGACACAGATGGTCTTCAGTGATACCACATTCCAGAGGCATTGTTTAAGGAAGGCGACCCTGGGTTAGATAATTGACAGCCACAGCGAGCGAGAGAGAAGCCCTTCCCCCAGTCCGGCTACAGTCTCAAACACACACTCGCACAGACGCGCATGCACATGCATTGTTCACAGCACGCGCCCCTTTTCTTTCTTTCTCTACATGCGTTCCGCCCTCAAGCTCGCCGTCTATCTCTCTCTCTCTGTTTCACCCTAGCAGCAGAACACATATTTGCCTCTGATTGGTGAATGGTCTCTCTTTGTGAGCTATCTGCGGCGTGACGTCACCCTGCGTGTGTTTGTGAGCGTGTGTGTGGGTTGCCGGGTTGGGGGAGGGAGTATTCACATCACGTATTCTGTTAGCTTTATCGTTTGGACAGCGAGCGAGTGGGGGGGAAGGGGGGTCGAGGAAAAATAAAGAGGGAGGAGGCTATAGTGCAGTACTGATAGCGATCACACTGCCTTTAAAAAAATGCTCCTGTGTGTATGTGGTCGAGCCATGAATTGAAGGAAGTGAGAGAGAGAGAGAGAGGCAGGGAGGGCGAGAGCGACAGCATAAAAGAGCTAATGTAAAACAGGATTAAGAACACAAGATGGCTTCCTGAATGGACAGAGACCAGAAAGAAAGGGAGAGAAGAAAAGAAAGAAAGAGAGATAGAGAAAGAGAGAGGGTCAGAAGAAGAATGGTTTTGCTCCTCTGATGGGGGAAACATCTTTCCAATGAGGAGCAGCACAAGTCAGCAAGGTTGAGTAGGTAAATATTTATTAGCAGTAGGAAAAAATGACGGCTAGTTACGGCAGATGGGTTGGGGGGGCTTTCTTTTGGGGGGGGGCTGAACTGTACCGGGTTTGTAGAATGGCTGGGGTAAAAAATAAATAGCTGGCTTGTTGAATATCTTTTTATGATATACAGATATGTTTCATGTCATAATTGTCAGGACTGTATAAATAAACTGCCAAATGATCACATTTATTTTATTCTGTGAGTAATTTATCCCATGTTTAATTAAAAGCACTTGCTAACTCATGCCATAGTAGCTTGAGGGATCAGTGCATGACAAAATATAATTTCTTATCATTTTTATTTGTAAGCTTTAGATGATTATGTAGCTGTTGTTTTGTTTGTCAGTTAATGACCAATTTTTATGTTCAGTATTCTAAAACCATTTTTTTCTTCTTTTTCCTTATGAATGGCCTGGAAGGTGGAATATTTCGAAGACGTAAAAGCTCGGTCCACAATCCCAAACCTGGCTAAAGAGGTGAGATAAATAACCCTGCTGCTGACCTTGACCAAGTACTGTGTATGTGTATCCTCTTACAAAATAGGCACTTACACAGGAAATGTCATCTGTATTTGATTTTCTTCACAGTACCTCTTATTTTCATATCAGCATGGCTCTGAATCCCAATACTTCAATATTTTGAGCCGCAGCTGATGATTTGTGTGTTTGCATGACTCAACAGGCACATTGTGTTTGCAGATGAAGTTTGACTCTTTCGACATTAAACGACAGCTGCACCACCTGTGTGTGCAGGTGTGAGCTGGTGTTTGTGGCCTTTGCTTCTGTCTTATACCACAATCCCGGTACAAAATCAGGCCAGTTTCTGTTAATGTTACAGTGTGTCGTAAGAAACCAGACAGTAATAAGAATGAAACGAAAGGATGGTGGCATAGAGCTGACGGGCCCCGGTTTAAAGGGACCCGGGCTTTGCGCTTATTGGAGGAGGCGTGAACTTCGCCTGGCAAAGAGAGAGAAAAGGAGGTGGCCTCTCTCTCTCTCTTTGACTCTATCTCGCTCTGTCTGTCTGTCAGTCTGTCTGCTTTTCTCTCTGCTCTCTCCGCAAAAGAGTGGCGGGTGGGACTGCCAAAGTTTCCAGTCATCTGAGGTAAAGGGAGTAAAAGTTAGTGGGTCACACACACGCGTGCGCATGCGCAGTGACAGCGCTGGTGTTTGTGTGGGACCGCGTGAGCGAGCACATGCCGGATTGTTTATGAGTAACATGTAGCATCAGAATAAGAAACTCAACAGGCCCTGAGAGCTTCGTTGCGAGTTACCCTTTATGTTCTCAGAGAATAAGTGGAATTACTCATAGGTGTAATCATCTCTGCTGTACCGCAATCACTTTATCGCTGTAAAATCAAACAGACAGTCTTAACGGCACCGCTAGCGCCAGTGTTTGCTCTCTGACGGCTCCACGACAGTTTTAGCTTTAGCTAGAACACAACAATTACTGTTATTGAATTTAGCACGTCGTCTGTGACAGTAGTACGGCTGTTGGATGCTTTGCATGTTAAAATGAACTGCGTTTGTCTCTAATGTCTTAATCCGTACACACAGGCTTACATAACTTCACCCAGATCATACGCAACTATATTTAAATCTCACATACACCCTCAAAGTATTGTTTTGAAATTTTGCTTGCGGCTAACCAGTTGGCCAGCATCCCCATCTTATGTCACACATCAGTGTCTTTTCGCCACAAATTGTCAGTTTGTCGTGGGAAAATGCTTCCTTCTGAGATTTATCTACTCTCAAAATACTCTGTGAAAACTGTGGATGGGCATTGTCAAGCTTTGTTAGGCATTTAGCTGTGATGCAAAACTTAGCGTCAGTGCGGTATAACGCGCGGTGATGCTAAGTGCTACGTTCTTGCGCTGTCTGTATTCTTATGTAATTTCGCAGCTTCAACCAGAAAACCACAGATATGGTGCAATGGCGACTTGAAAAATACCTGCGAGTATGATTATGAAGAGATGAAGCGGTGCTGACGTTGCATTTCTTTCCTTAGGTTTGGCTTTCGATTGACGTAATGAAGTTGTGGGCATAACCTTGACATGAAAGCGTTCACTATAAAGCTGATTGCGCTCTAATGTGCGTGTTTGATCTATGGAGCAAACTTGCATCATCACCCCAGTTTGTTCTTTTGAAGACTGACAGTTACATGGGAGGAGCAACCACATTAAAGAGCGCATGGAAAGTCTGTAGTAATGGCTTGTTTCGAGGTGTGCGGAATCCTCTAGCGTGACAGGAAAGGGTTAACGCTGACCTAGATTTTTGCGGCAAGAGTGAGTGGCAGATGACATCACGACTGTAATTATAGTTCAGACCCACCCCTGAGGCCTCTCACGTGATGCTGTATTTGTGTGTTTGTATATTTCAACGTGCGCTTGAGAGGGAAAATGGTTTGTGCGTGCGATTGTGTTTAAAGGTAAAAAGGCAAAAAAGCAGGTCAGGTTTTTTCCATCGATTCGCTTGAAACGAAGGGCTCAAAGATTTGTAAATTCATGACCCTGAAATGAATTAACACATAGATTACTTGTATCCTACAGGTGTCGCCATGTGTAAGTAATAAATGTGTTGGCTGCTTTTCTTCACTGTTGAGAAAGCAGGATGTTGAAAATGGATCAGATGAAAACAATTTTAGTAAACTGAGGCATTTTCATCTGTGAACACGACAGGTTTCCTGAAAAACAGCACAAAAACACAAGCTACAGTCAAAGCATATTGTTTGCATAACATCACATGGGCTGTTTCTTTCCTGTCTATCCATCCAAACAAACATTCCAAAGTCCAGTGGGCCACCTGACAATGTTTTTTTAGTAAAACTTTCTTGCAAAGTGTATTACTTTATTACATTGAGTTAAAACCTTTTGTGAGTTAAACAAATTGGGAAATTTGGACAGACTTAACAATTATATCTTTGTATAGGATGCATTTCATATGTTTTTCAGTATATTTCATTGCATTAATATTTTTAAACCTAAATCTGTTGTACATGTATATCAACAATCAGATTGACAATTTTACAACTGAGTATAATAAATTCTATAATAATACAATAGAATTATAATAATTACTATAGTAATGATAATAATCTGTAAAAAACTAGCCAGCCGTACAGTAGATGCTAGCCATAGCGCTGTGAGAGCTGATAGTTGATAAGTGCATTTTTAAACCAGGATATCATGGTTCCAGCATATCATGAATTTTCTATGTCATGTATGTTTTGTATTTAAAACTATAAGAAACTAGGGCTGGGTTTGTGTGTGCATGTGTGTGTATGTAGAAAAAGTAGATAGATTATTTACATTATTTTTGCAGTGTCCTTTACAAAACGAGTTAAACATGTTCATATGTTCCTTATAAGTGACAGCTTTAGCTATCTCATTGTCAGGTGGTTGGAAACTGATACAATCTTCACAGCTAAGAGAAATGGTTCTTGTTTCGACGGTAAGGAAAACATGTTGTCTACAGAAACATCCCTGTGCTGAACTATCAGAAATAGAGTGAGAAAATGCAGTTGTAAGAAGATGCATTTAAGATAATATAATAACCAGAGTCAGTAAATATGTTGGTTGCAATGCAGTTTCAGGAAGAAATTCATGAAATGACATCATGGTTTGGCTGAGTATATGTTTGGATTAAAATATTGTTGTCTTTTACTCTTGGCCTTCATACTTCATCCAAGTCAGTTGTTTTTTTGTTGAGTTAAACACACATTGCCCTTCACTATGGCTTGGCTTGTGGCTTTACCACTTCTGTAGAAAGGATGACTGCATAACTACAGTTAATGAAAAATGAATAGACAGGATGTACTCTGGCACACCATCTGAGAGCAAGTTCAATAACGGTGTGTTATGTCTCTGGTCATCTTACTTCTGACCCATGCTGATTTGTAATTTCTGTCTTGGATCCACTTTCATACAGCACAGTCTTTTTCTCTGATGTACGGGTGAAACGTTTATCCGATCTTTTCATGTATTGCTCTTTTTGTTGTAGAAATGTTCAGAAAATAGCACATTTATTCCAGATTTTAACAGTCCATGCATTAACGACAAATTGGCCTGCTTTCTGCAGCTCAGAACTTTTGATCTATGTGTTGGGCTGAAGCAATAGTGCATATTGTACTGTAATTGCATATCAAAGAAAGGTTGAGACCAACAGAACATGCAATGCTTCAGTGGACCTAGTAACATTTTTAAAGAGGCAATGGCCCCTTTAAAACCAGCTACGTCTGACTTGAACATATGGGGAGCTAATCTTAGCTTTACTCTTGAGAGAGACAAGACTGGCAACGAGCCACCGTGCAGGGCTGGAGAGATAGTGTTTTCTCTTTTTGGATTTCTTTTGTCACAGAACTTCATCAGCAAAAGGCTTTAAGGTTATTAGTGTCTGATTTTTTCCTAACACAAATTGAGCTGTGATGGTGTACATCTATTTTAAATCCATCTTTAAAGCCAGTGCTTTGGTGGTTTATTTGAAAGCCAAATGAAAGCAACCTTTACTGGGTTATGGATCAGGTTTCTCCTGCATGATGTTCTCAATGTATGTCCTACACCATGATTGTCTTTCTAATTCTGTCTGCCCTTCTTCTCTTTCAAGGCTTTGTCTTCTACTATTCAAAATTTTCAGCTTTTCCTCGCTCTTGAATCCCCCTCTTATCGAATTTCATTTAATTTTTCCTCTCCTCCAAAACTTCTTAGACAAAGGCCACTCTTTGGGCCATGTTATTCCTCCGTCTCTATACCTCCTCTCTTCCCACCATCTTATTGAGTGATGAGGGTTGCTCCTCCCCTGCCTCCCTTCCCCCCATTTCCTTATGTTCTGCTTTGCTTCCCCCTCACTTTCCCTCTCTCCCTCTTTCTCCCTGTCTCTCCTTTTCTCTTTGTGAGTATTTGTGGGGTGAAAAGAGGAGGGGGGGGCTCAGCTGAGTTGTGCGTGCTGACTTGCATGTGCCATGTGTCAGACACGACAAATTATGATACACACATCTACAACCTGCACATCCAGTCAGGGAATACCTAAAATTTTTTATGCACAAAAATAATAGAAGAATAGTGCAAAAAAAGAGCACATGGTTGGGAGGACAGTGTTGAGAACAATAGAAAGATATGAGGAGAGGGAATTATAAAAATAACAATGTGAGAAAACAATGGAAAGCTTAGTAAAGAGAGACTGGTAAACAGAAGATATCTTGATAAGTCTCCGGTCAATGATCGTAGTATTCATGGTCTGCCCCAGACCTAACGCACTCAGTGACCCTAAGTTGATTTGCATTTGTGTCTACGCGTGTGCCGGTGCTTTGTGTGTGCGCATGTGTGTGCGTTTGTGAGTCTGCACGTGGTTGTGTGAATTTCTAAGAAAGTAGTTCACGTGAAAGTAGTTCACAGAAAGTTATCTGTGTGTCTGCATGGGTCTCTGGTTTGGGGCACATATGTTGTAGTTGTTTATGTGTGAGCATATCCAACAGTGGACTGAAGGAAGCAGTTTAGTAAACAGATAGGGAGAGGAAGGGCGTGTGTGTCTGTGTGTTGCTGTTGTGTGTGATAGAAGGAAAAGTTTGGATGGACTGGTTGTGAGAGACAAAAAAAAGATATGTATTAAAGAAAAGTTGGCTGCATGTCTTGTTTTCAGCACTTCCAGTGATATTTTTAGCATGCTGAAATTTTGTGCACTTGGGAATACAAGGTTGTAGCGAGCCAAGCAGAACAGAACATCAATTTATCTGCTTTGTTCTTTATGAATGTATGAATTACTTTACCACACTGTTTATAATGTATAAATTCCTTACAGATAGATGTAGGTTTATTAACACATTAGCAAGGGTTTACACATTTACAGTGTGTGTATCTGCATGTTTATGCTACATTCTGTTTCACATGGGTGTGTTTCTGTTTTTCTGTGGGCGGTTATGCATAAGTGCCGGTTTCATTATTATTTTTTTGGTGATTGTAGGTTCTAAGGAGCGGAGATGAGAAGAAGATGAGTCACAATAGACTGATGAACCAATAGACAAACAGAGATCATCATGTGCTCTGTGATCATCTCAACCGTTATTTAGTCATAGTTTTTCTGAGAATCTCAAACTCAGAATCAGTTACTGTTTGGATATGGCAGGAAAAGACTTTAACAGCCTTTGTTATTTGTGCTGTTGTTCAAAAGCTAATTAGTAGATGAAAGCTATGGGTTTTATTTATTTGGTAAATGGCCAAATATTGTTTGGTTTATCAGTCTGGCTAATATGTGCCTTTATGTCACTGTATGATATTAATCATACTTTACCAATGTTGTCTTTAGACATAGTGCCTCACACTTGTTACGGGGGAACTTCTGCTTTAAAATTCTTGTGTTAACTCAACTGTTTAGCAGCATATTTTAATTTCAGTTCCTGTCTAGTGGATTACAAACATGACAGGTCAACAACTCTCATATCAGATGCGTGATCTTGCATGTCTAGCGTTTATGTGTGGTTTAAGATTCAGTCGAGACACACCTGATGAGTAATAACACGATAGAAGGAACATTTAGCGGTGACCTTTATCTTTTGGGTCTTGTTGAAATGCCAAACCTTTCTGTGTGCCTTGCGTGGTCTTTCTAAAACCTGTTTAGTTTCACATCCCCCATGTCTCTTTGTGTTTTGATCAATTCTAAGCTGTCTTGTGACATTGTGGATGTTTGTGGCTCACTCAGGAGGCTTTTCTCATATTTTAAAACACAAGTCAGCTCTGGCAGTTACTGTAGTTCTGAAGCAAAGGTCCTCTGTGTGGTATGCCTTCTCGTGAATCAAGATTTTCTTGTATAGTTTGTTAAACTGACAGTATGAGCCAGGTATGTATAATTCTTTCATAATCAGCAACACCATATTTGCTTCTCATTGGTGTCATTGGTAGCAATTTACAATAAAGATATAGTTGTTATCATTAGTTAATGCATTAGCTAGCAGAAACTAATAATGAGCAATATATTTTTTTACAGCATTTATTAATCTTTCTGAATATTAGTTAATCAAATACAAGTTAATGCTTGTTCATTGTGCATTAACTAATGCTAACAGATACAACTTTTGATTTTAAAAATGTATTAGTAAATGTTGAAATTAACTGAGATTAATGTAGTATTGTTTGTTGTTATTGTGTATTGTTTGTAGTTTGTTACATAAAATAGTTAACAAATGGAACCTTATTGTAAAGTGTGTCATTTTCTGTCAGTTAAGTGAACAAAGGTTACTTTTGTTTGTGTTTGTTGATGTATAAATGATTATGTGTTTAATAGATTTGTTTTTAGTGACCTTCCATGTGATTTTTTTTTTTAAAACTGTAAAATCTGTTGTATGAGTAATGATTAGTTGTTGTAGTTTAGCTTAGCATCTCTGAACATGTGCTGCTTGAACTCTGTGCTCTGAAAAACGTGCATGCGTTCTCTTTAGTAACAGTTGCGCAAACCGTTTTCCTGATAAATAAAAAAAAACAGCCAGTGCCTTAGCAAAAGACTGCTGGTAGCAGTATAGCTCCGTAATCAGTGTTATGTCAGCCCTGTGTTGCCGCATGTTTTGTTAGCACTCGGTTAGATGCGCCGCAGCTCGCGACAGGAAGGTAACTACAGGGCACAATAACTGCTGCGTCACTCTGGAAGGGAGCAAGGGAGTACGCTTAAGTGGGTGAGTGAATGAGCATGTGTAAGTGTGTAAGGGGAGGCACATCCACATTATGTGTTGTGACACATCTGCCCGGCCCTCTATCGCCAAATGCTAGCATCGAACTCTTCTGGTGACGTAACCATAACGTCATAACAGTTCCCTCTCTCGACTCACTCTCTCTCCAGCACCCTCTCCCATTCACTTACTTCTCCTTCGCCAGTGACAGTGCACTTTACCTCTCCGCTCGGGCTTATGTCTGTGTGTGTTTATCCAAGAGGTTGCCTTGCCTTCGCGCTGTTGACAGCGACGACCCAACTGGCAAGACTCAGAGAGCGAGCGAGTATACTCAAAAGACTCAGATCAGAAAGTAAGATGAGAGTTTCGCAAATTGAACCACGTAGCGAGATGTTATAAAGGTTAGTGCGAATCGTGCATCGCGCAGTCAGCAGTCACTGCCTAATAATGGCAGAGCGATTTTGCGGAGAGGAACTTCCATGTTTTTCCCTTCCTCTGCGTAGAATAGGTACAAAATCAAGCTGGGGTGGTTATGGAAAGAGAAACAGAGAAAATGTAGAGATAGAGGGAAGATGCCAGCAAATGAGGGAGAGAGAAAAGATCAAGCTGAGAAGCTAGCATGAGCTATTACGCAGGCATTGAAAGACATGGGTTGGCATGAAACGGAGGAACCGTATTTAGGCAAAGAAGACAGCGCAAGATTGGCTCGGAACTGGGAAAATAGGACTGTGATTTAGAGCAAGACTGATAGGAAATTCTTGTCCTTCACACTTTAACACTTACCACAGTTCGCTCTTGAAACCTTCTGTTCTTTCCTACCCTGGAGTCCCTCATCCAAACATTTGCCTCTTCTTCTTCCCTGCAAGCACCTCATCTCGCTCCCTCACTTCACAGCGGAACAAACATCGATAAGTCAAACTACTTAATCAGCAGCAACGTTGTGCATAAACGTCTGTGTGTTATGTGCCAGTTATTGTATTTTCCCTCAAAATTTTATGCTTTCTATCTCCCTGCGGTTTCCGTCAACCTCGCCGTACCTTGTGGTTGCTCCTCTGACAGCTGCTTTCCTTTTCACATCCTCGGTTTCTTGACTCTTTTACAACTGCTTATCTTTGTAGCAGTCTTATATTTATACGGTCTTTATAGATGCGTCTATGTCTATTCTGTTGTATGCGCTTGATGTAGATTGTGTTATTGATGACCGTTGTTACCTACACAATTTGACAGTCTCTCAGCGCTTTGGTCGGGGATCGCTTGTATGCGATTGTTTTGTGTCTTTCGTTCTCGCTCACTTTTTTACAGCTCCTTTCTTACAGCTGCAGGTGATCAAAACAAAAATCAGCATCATGTGATGTTTGTAAGTTAAAGCACACAGCCAGAAAAAAGTGAAAAAAATTATGAAAAGCCAAGTGTGCTATATAGGTGTGCTAAAATGGCAGAAATAAATATATCATCGCCGCTCACTTCCCTTTCCTTGTTTTTTTATATGTTATTTTTAGACATTAAGCAGCAGCTGCCATTTAGTGTTTGAGTGGATGTTCCGCATGTAACTGCAGCAGCCTCCATCTTATGGAACCACTCACAACAGACAGCCCAGAGAAGACCATGAAAAACAACAGCAAAATGGCTCTAAAATATAAAACAGCTGTTAGTTTTGCTTTTGAAAGCATTTCTGCTTGCACATAGGCCATAGATCTGTATTCATAAGGTCCTTTATTTATCGAAGTAGCGAGTGAGTTCGCCACCATCTCTCCATACTGCAGTGGCTGTGTTTCCTGCACGCTCCACCATTCCATCGTACGTGCCCAGTGTAGCTCAGATAATGGCCTCTCTCACTCTGCACACACAGAAAAGAGGAGGGGAGGAGGTAAAAGGGAGGGAGAAAATGAGAGGGGGAGGGAGTGAGTGAGAGAGAAAGAGAGGTAGGGGCTGTAAAGCAAAGCAGACGGCAAATGCGAAAAGCAGAAAGAAAAAGGAGAATATAGAAAAAGGGGAAGGGAGGAGTAGAGAGACATAATGAGAGAGGGAGAAAGAGAGGAGCGACAGTGGCGGTAAGAGGAGAAACGGAACGAGTGTGTGTATGTGGGGGAGGTGTATATGACAGAGTGTGTGCGTGTGTGTGCAGCCGTGCCGCACTGGCTGGCTGACTAAGAAGAGAGGGAGAGAAAGAAAGAAAGAAAGAAAGAAAGAAAGAAAGACTAAAAAGAGAAAAGAAGGGAACCTATTGTGGATTTTCACCAGCTGGCTTTTTTTGGCACTGTCACGGAAGCCGTATTCCATGCACTTTCCTTTCCACACTTCCCACCTTTGTCTCTCCAGCAACGCTTCTGGGACAACTAGACCACTGTGAGTAAACACCAGTCTGTTTTATTCTCTCCTTGTTTCAAATAGCTTTGTATTTGGACGGTGTTAGCTGGGAATTGGGGGGGTGAATGTGTGTGTGTGAGGGTGGTGATGTGTGTCTTACCATGTTCAGCTGTCTACTACCAGGGTTTAAACCCCATCCACACTCTCTCTCTTTTTGTCTTTGTGTTGTCAACCACCAGGAAAGCTGTTATTTGTAATGCTGGAGACATAGATATGGCATATGTCCTCAGTTCAGCGCGCACAGTTTAAAGGGCAGATTACGCTTCAAACTAAAACCGGTTTTGCAGTCTCTTCTGGTTGGGCGTGTTAATGTTTTGGTTGTAGTAGTAGCTATGTGGGTTGGAGAAAAGAGAGAGTTTTGGCAGCGATGGAAGCCCTGGCACGCCTCAGGTTATTGCCTCAGCACGTGCTTTTTGCTGACAGGCAGGTGTATTTGCAGGTGTACGAATCGTATATGTGTGTCACCGACCTTGCGTCTGAATTGCATGTAATATCTCACTTATTTTTGAAGTACAAACTCCTACCAAGTGCTTAATGCCTTCTCGTAACCTTGCCTTCTTGTACCTTCAGTACTGGTACAAACATTATAATGTCAAAGTTCATTGTCGTTGTGTATGCGGGTGTTGTTTCTTCTTTAAAAAAGAGGAAGAAGAGTCTGGTGTAATAATTGCGTAGTTCATCTTTTTTAAACAGGGTTGACATGTGACCAGCGTTGATAAGTGGGGATCTTGCTTGCGCTCAGACACATGCTTTCGAAACACACATAGTCTGCTGAGTGGCTAGCACACAGCCCTTTGGGGGTCCGGCCAGACACCACTCACAGAAGGTGAATACATAGTGTCTGGAGAACTTGCCCATCATTAGAATGTATCAAAAGGCCTGTCAGAATGGAAACACAATGAGAGGTTTAGGCGTATTCACACACTCAGTCACTGGGCTATTAGGTTAGTTGGTTGTTTTTAAAGTAGACTTGAGAGGTGGGGACATTTGCGTCAAGTCTCACCAGTCTCACATGTTTTACCTTAACTAAAACTTATTTGTTTACACATTCTAATATATTCAAATGTTGTAGACGCACCAACCGAATTACTGATGAAATAATACCTGACAGAGTAACACATTAGTTTTGATTGGGTGATTAATTTGGTGCAGTGTGCTCTGTATTTTCCAATAAACTTTAAAGAGGAAGAAAGATAATTTATCTGTAACCTGTTTCAGTAATAACAACAAACAGAGTAAATGGATACTTCTGCATTATTAAAAAAAGAAGCCTTCACATTTTGAAATCATTGTAACAGAACTTTTTCCAATATATGCTTTATCATCATACACACAGATCTATTCAATTCTTCTCTTCATACTTTTCTCATTCATAAATTTGTTTTTATTGCCATTGTACACTTATCTGGAATGGGCTTGTTCCATTCATTTTGTAGTAACTATGAGAGAGATCAGCACAATACCAAGCATTAGAGACCAGCAGACAGTATTGGAAAACTAAGGACCAGGATGAGATTCTCAGTATGTTGACTTAACCACTGGCATTACCGGTTCTATTGTAATTGTAAATATGCATTTGCATTTGCATGAGACAGTTGAACTGGTCACAGTCCTGTTCTGTCTTTACTGTGTCCTTGTAGAAGATACTTAAGCTCAGTATAAAATATCAAGTGGCCACAAAAAGTTAGACACTTTAGGATTGCAGGTTTCATTGAAAAAAAATTTAATTTATTAAAAAATAAGAAACTTTAAGCACACCTAATGTGAGATAGTGTTGTTACATTTAGTATAGCGGTTGTTTTAATCTAATTGTTTAGGTGAATTGTCTTTTGTTGTTGAAAAGGTCATGACATGGTTTTATTTAATGTTAAAGTTTAATCTGTAATTTTGGCTAAACTAAATACATGTATTTTAAAACACTGTCAAGTAACTGTGTCTTTCTGTGTTCTACAGACTGTTTCTGTGGTGGGTTCAGTGGATGGCCCTAAAGGAAGAGGCCAGATGGAAATTGGGTCCCATGACCGCCTGGAAGAAGGCGTGTTAAACCAGGAACTGTCTAATGGGCTGAGCAAACTTGCAGCAAATGAAGAACATCCATGTGATGAAGTCGGTGGTGTGGAGAGAGGGCAACACCAGCACAGCTACCAAGAAGGGGCTAGATATATTTCCCAGACAACGTGCTGGGGCCCAGAACATGCTGGGAAGTCAAATTCTGACCATCAGGGTGCTTGGGGTGGCCCAAAACCTTGCACACCAGTGAATGATGTGGATATGGAGGATGCAAGAACCCTGGTTGCTTTTTCTGCTACTGTGGGCTCTCTGCCCCCTTACAGCAACCACCAATCTTCACACACTCCAACAGATCAGCTTTATGAAAGGTTTAACCAGGAGATGTCTAAAGGAAGTGATGAGGCCAGGCAAAAAGGTGTGGATGGTGAGTTCTGCCCCCCTGAAGATCTACACACACTTCAGGCTGCACTGAGCAAAGCCCGTCATGGCCACAAACCCCCTAACTGTGACTGTGATGGCCCAGACTGCCCTGACTACTTGGAGTGGCTGGAGAAGCAAATAAAAATAGTGGCTAACTGCCAGAATAAAGGGTCCTGTAAGGTTTCTGGTGATTCTCCACAGCAACAACTACAGCAATGTCATGCTCAGTCCCAACCTCAGCAATGCAGTAGTAACACCTCATATAGGCAAGACACAAATGCACCACCCCCTGTTAGCCAGCCTTCAGCTTCTAGACCCTTTGGGCCACCAGCACCTATTCCCTGCTCTCCTAGTGTTCTTTCTATAGCCAAGGAGAGAAACGTTAGCTTGCAAACAGCTATTGCAATTGAGGCACTGACCCAGCTGTCTGCCACTGTCCCACAAACTGTTGTTCCTCCAGGGGAGTCCTCACCTGCAAATCACCAACAGCATCTGCCAACCTCCTACCCCCAGAGTATGCCACAAAATTTCTCTTCATCCCCTAACTCTCTTCCATCTTCTCCTGCTTCAACTACTTTGCCCAAGTCCATTCCTCCTGGAAATTACCCTCACCATAAGCAATCATCATGGGAGCAACAAAGGTCTCAGGGGCAGAGCCCTGCATCTAGCTCTTCTCACTATGCTTCTCAGTATGCATCCTCCAAGCCCCAATTTACAGGCCTTCACCCATCAGGCCTTCCACCCCAGCAGTGGAACCAGAACACAGCTGGAAGCTGTGGGAAAAGCTCACCTCGGAACCCATGGATGATGATGAACTCTGAGTCCCAGCCTCGTTTTGTAAACCCAACCCACAGCAGCAGTGACCCAGTGTCGGAGCTAAAGCAGCTCCTGGGAGACACTGGTGGAAAGTACACCAACTCAGCCTTCAAGTTCCCATTTCCACACCACAGTTTGCAGGATGGTCACAAAGGCAGTCTTACAGGGGTACCTTACATCAAACAGGAAGTGGACTCAAGGGAGCACCCAGTTTCAGGGTGTGTAGCCATCGGCCAGGAAGGCATGGTTAATGGCCAGCAGCAGTTCCATGGTCAGCAGTTTTCCCCCACCATTAGGCACTCAACTCAGGCAGCACTGCAGCAGCACCTTCACCACAAACGTAACCTCTTCTCTAATTCCCCAGGCTTTGGTCCATTAGCCCCCATGGCTTGTCAGAACCTCCGTAAATGGTGGCCACAGGCTCTTCCAGAAAGTCCTGTAAACATCAAACAAGAGCAAAAAGAACCCAAAAGGAAAAAGAGTGCTCAAAGTTCTCCTTCTCTCAAGCAGCCAGTGAGTGGGCTATTTGGTCCAGTGGGCCCACCTCTTCCAAAACCCAAACAGATTGTTATCAAGAAGCATAAACAGAAAGCCTCCCAGCCAACCTTCCTCCCACAAAGCCAGATTACAATATCAAAAACACCCCTTATCACCCCAGGATATGCAGCATCCCTATCCCAGCTTGTTCCATCTCTACCAGGCATGGAAGCTGGACTTCCCTCCTCTCAGGTGGTTGAGAGCCACCCAGCTCCAGCCCAGTCTCAGGAATCCATTTCAAATAGCAGTAGTGCACCCATTTCTGAAAACACACAGTCTTCTTCTACCCCTGTCTCTGCCTTAGCACCATCCTCACAAAAGGCCATACCATGTTCAGGCCCAGTGGGGTCAAATAAAAACATCCCAGCAACCAGTATCACACCTCAGACTTCTACAATGCAGTCCTCTCCCTCTTTGACTGGTCTTGGCAACTTAGATCCAAAATTTGAAGAGCTGATCCGCCAGTTTGAGGAGGAATTTGGAGACACCATTTCCTCAGCTTCTGCTACAGATCGTTCAGAGCATGGCTCTACTCAGCTAGTGGTGACCGAGTCACAACCAAACTCAGGACAAGACAGACCCGAGTCACCATCCTCAAAGCAGCCAAATAACTGCCCCACTG
Organism: Ambastaia sidthimunki; assembly: GCA_036877625.1. Lineage (NCBI taxonomy): Eukaryota > Metazoa > Chordata > Actinopteri > Cypriniformes > Botiidae > Ambastaia > Ambastaia sidthimunki. The sequence continues at coordinate 25,757 of JAZGTK010001020.1, read as the reverse complement.
TTCCCACAACTACATCTGAGCCCATAGATAAAGATCAAAAGGAGTTGGCTGAGAGAGTGAAGGAAGAAACCCCATTACCATCTAAGCAGCTCTGTACTGTTAAACAAGAAAGTGAAGAATGTGAAGTGGACAAGAAACCTTCTGGGCAGCTCCTGTCTGTGGCTAAAGAGACATTTCTGGAGCATCAGCACCCCTTCATCACACCTTTCTCCCCTCCAAATAAACGCATAAAGATTGAGTCATCTGGTGGTGTGACGGTGCTCTCCACAACTACATCCTTTTCTGCAGATGGTGAGGGGGAAGAACTGAATACTCCCACAAAGGATGGCTTTCCTTCCTCCCCTTCACTTAAAGGTTTTCTTGAGTCACCATTGCGCTACCTGGACACTCCCACCAAGAGCCTTCTGGGTACACCTGGGAAAGATGCCCAAGCTGATTTTCCAACCTGTGACTGTGTGGGTAAGTGTAAGAGTATTGCAGAAGTTCAGATTAGTAAATTTTCCTTCATTAAAGGGCTAAAAACTGGGCAAAGTATACTTGTATATAAAGGCATCTTAGAGTAATTAGTTTAAGTAATTGTGATTATTTTACATCATACCATGGCATAGAATACTAAAACCTCCCATGGTATTGATGTCTGAAGGCAACCATGAATGTGGTTATTAATTTAACCAGTGTTCTTTAATTTCATTTGTGTTTTAATACAGTTTAATTGCAATTTTAAACATTACGTTAATAAAGTTCATTAGACTTTAATAAGGCTTAAACTGATTGTCCAAATTTAGGAAGCCACAAATGTTTTTTATTAAGCACATAATTTCTGCATCAGCACATTTCTGAAGATGGTGTTGTATCATGCCTGAGACTTTGGTTCACCAGGGGCCCTCTAGTTTGCATTACTGTAGTCTGTTCTCTGTGCCTCTTGCAGAGGAACAGTAGGTTTGAAGAAAGGAGCCCATTGTAATTCTGTGAGCCAGTGCAGTGCAGAGCCTTCTGACTGTGTTCAAGCTGTTGGTACAGTGAGTATAGCTAGTTTCTGCAGGGGAGGCAGAACCAGTTGAGGGAGTCTGCTCGTATATCATAGTGTATATATAGTGGTCAAACATCAAGGAAGGGAGGGAGTAAGGAGAACAGGGTGAGAAGAGATGGGCCGCAACCTTTCAGCTTTCCCTCCTAACTCTTATTTGACTCTTTCAGTTGTTTTGGTAAAAGAAGTGTATGAAAAGTGTTCTCTTGTACGGTTTAATTTGTGGTGTGTAATGAGCAGGGGGACAGTTTATCTCATCTCATAATATTGGTAACATCTAGTATTAAAGAGTTGTAATGTGTAAATGTCAGTGTTTGCCAAATATTGAAGTGTGAAGTGTCATTTAAGAATGTGTTCAGTCAAGGGTAGTGAGCTGTGCCTGAACCCTTGTTGGAGCTTGACTGTTTGACTATGAGCAAAGGACAACAGGCAGGACGTTTCCATAGTGAATCCCTATAGCACGCTGTCAACACCACAGGGAACACCCAGTGTCATTTGATACTTACAAACAAAGCCTGAATGTACTACCTTTAGTAGCTCTATATTCTTTTCATTTTTATGTTCTATATACTTTTGACTCTAACTTTTCTCTTGTTTCTCCTCCATCTCTCCCAGCTGGCTTCTCCATCTGTTTAGCTTTTAACTCTTTCTTCCCTCTTGTTTCTCCTTCATCCCTCCCAGCTGCATTACAGCATTCTTTTCAGTAATTGTAAACAGTATTCTTATCCTGTTTTTACACCCATTGTTGGTGTTTGTATTCTGCTGAGTAAGAACATAGTAAGCAGCTACATTTTCTACATTTGTGCTTAGTTCTTTTTTTTATGAGACTTATGTAGTAATTCCCACAAATCATTTTATGACTTTAGTCACGCCTTTATTCCTACAAACTAAGTGGAATGTGTTAGATTGCCTCTTTCCCTGACAAGCTTTCGCTGTCTTATTTTCTCCCTCTCTTGCTCACCCAAACACATATACTATATATATTCTCAGACTTGTTATTATTCTAATCACATTACACAATAATCTAAATTGATAATATAATTTGGATCAGCCATTATTGCAAAAGGGACGTACTCTTGCATTAAAATTTGACAACATACTGTCTATGGGACATTGTCATGTCTCAACCTGTGTTGAACTCTCTCTGTATTTCCCTTCTAGATCAAAGTGTAGAGAAGGAAGAGGGTCCATATTACAATCATCTTGGATCTGGGCCAACTGTGGCTTCTGTCAGAGAACTGATGGAAACGAGGTGAGAGGCAAAAGTCAGATTTTTGTTTGGCTAACACTGTTCTGTATAATGCCTTCTTGTTCACTGTGCATGTTTGACTGTAAGCATACTCTGCAGTGGATGGTTTTAGGAACCATCTGGGATCCAGCTGAATCATGAAACCTGTAGGGTTTCATGACCCTACAGGTCATGGAAAAACTAACAAAACAGGAAAAACTCACAAAAACAAAATGAACACACAAGAACTAAATAAAATTCAGTACCTGTTGATCAAGCAATCCTTATTAACTTGAAAAACAGTATTTAGGGTTGACTGTAAAGGTCAATGTGCTTGCCTTATCTTTTTAGCATTTGCTGTATTTTACAGTAGGACATTAACAAATTACTATAGCTGGGGTAAAAATATTCTTAAAATCAAATTGTATTCCACAGTGTATTACAGTGGATAACAATAAAGCAATGTGTTTTCTGCTATATGAAACAGAAGGTATTAAACCTCAAAAACCACAAAGGAATACAGCTGACCACACACAATTTGCTTTAAGGGTTCCCTAGCGACTTTTTCAATGTTCTGCAAGAGTTGTTTAGAAGCTCTGGATCATGGCAAGACTGTTAACCAGCTGAGGATAAGCATCTCTCTCATCCTCTCTTCTGCTATTTGCTCACCCCCTCCACCCACCTTCCTTTTCTATGATCTTGTCCTCAGGGAATTCCTGACCCAGAATCTAACAGGAGAAACAGGAAATATTACCATCAACAGATCTACGCAAGGGGAGTGGGAAAGAGAGACATAAAGAATTACTATCAGATCAAGAAAGATAGGGAAAAAAGACAGGAAATTAAGAGAGTAGGAGGTGAAGTGATGAAAAGGGTGTGGTACATATAAAGGTTTAAAATAAAACATGGAAATGATCTAACCCAGACACAGACTTAAGTCACCCGCACACATGCACAGCCATGTAGCATGTCACAGCACACATTGACCTATGTCTGTTCCTGGGTTTTATATCTTTATTCTTTAGTGTTTTAAAACTTACTTTTAAAACTTTCTTAAATAGTACTGTAATGATCATGTGATCCATTAGGACACAGTATCTATACCTTTGCTGACCACTTAGTCACTCTTGTTGCTTTATTCCAAAGCTGATTGAGGACATAGTGACTATATTTCTATAGGCACAGTTGTCATCTCTACAGAGGGCAAAGATAAAGCGGAGGCTGGTGGGTAGGGGTAGAAACCTCCCCTTTATTTGTCTGTCAGTGAGTGACAATAGCTTTCTTAAGCCTTAGCTTGACCCTTTTGCGGCCTTTGACCTCAGAGTCCACCCCGTGGTCTTTTGAAGCCTTTTCCCCAGACTGCAGTTTTATCTAAATACTTAACACGTGCTGTTGTCATGTTTTGTCCACTGTAAATATAACTTAAGCAAACATGTGATCACTGTGTAAATGTCCATTATGTTCTTTCATTAAAATTTTATTTTTGTATAGAAAGACGTAAAACATGTCTTTACAAAGTTGAGGTGGGCTGTTGTTTTCATGTCACAGTGCTGTGGGGTATAATTTAAAGTTGGAGGTCTGACTATCCCCTCATTACAGGTTTGGAGAGAAGGGGGAGGCTGTTCGTATTGAGAAGGTAATTTACACAGGGCGAGAGGGAAAGAGCTCTCGCGGATGTCCTATTGCTAAGTGGGTAAGTGTATTTGCAAAACTCTCATTACAAATGAGTTAGTCCCTTTAGTCTTGATGTAAAGTTATAAAATGCTTACAGCCGCTTCTTATAAACAAACTGATACGCCTACATTTTCATAGCAACAATATAAGCATGCCTTCATTACTGACTGTATTTTTTTAAGGTGATTCGTCGTGGCAGTGAGGCAGAGAAATTGTTATGTCTGGTAAAGCAACGGCCTGGCCACCACTGTGCCAACACCGTCATCATTGTTGTCATCCTGTGCTGGGAAGGTATACCGCGTGCTCTGGGAGATAAACTGTACAGAGAACTCACAGAAACAATCATCAAATATGGCAACCCCACCAGCCGCCGCTGTGGACTCAATGACGAGTGAGTTTCAAACACCAGTTGACAACACCAGTGATGTTTGAATAGTTTTTTTATCTTTCAGGAAATACTGTAATGAATTGGCATTTTATGGTCAACTCTAATGTTTTGGTTATCAGCAAAGGTCATATAAACCCATTTTCATCAGTAGTAGAGAAAATTATTGGTGTTCTTTATTAATCCTTTTTTTATAATCCTCTTTATTAATTTTTTTTTTCCTTTGTAAATCATAAAATTATTACTAGTTAAATTGACAAGGACACACACTTAGGCTATCCTGTAATTACACTTATGTAATCATGCAAAGACGAGTTTACACGACTGTCTATCTTAAGGTGTCACAAAGGAAAATTCAGGTAATAGTTTATAGTAAGCAATACTTAAATTCATGCTGGGTGCCTTTGCAGTCGAACCTGTGCATGCCAGGGGAAGGACATGGAATCCTGTGGAGCTTCCTTCTCTTTCGGCTGCTCCTGGAGCATGTACTTCAATGGATGCAAGTACGCACGAAGTAAAACCCCTCGCAAGTTCAGACTACAGGGAGAACACCCCAAAGAGGTTAGTTCACGTTAAAGAAATATGTAAATGGTGTTTTTTTTAAATGCAGCAACCCAAATTAATTATTTTTCTAATCAAAAAGCTAAGACATGTTAAGATATGTCAATGCAGTGATTCATTATGATTAATTATGTTTTACATTTCCTTGTTCAAATCTACACATTAGATTGTGCATGATAGCCCTTTGTAAACTCATGTCAATGCATTTTGGGCTGTTTTTGTGTAGGAGGACAATCTCAGGGATAACTTTCAAAACCTGGCCACACATGTGGCCCCTGTGTATAAGCAGCTGGCTCCCCAAGCGTACAGTAACCAGGTAAAAACTGTCTGACAAAACCTTATTCAATCGTATTAAAAACAAATCTGATATTGCGGAATTAGCACATGTAAATTTGATGAGGGCTAAGAATTTTAAGACTGAATATTTCACGTCTACATACAATAATGTGCGAATTCTGCATTTATGTTTTTCAGTGTGCATATGAGCAAATTGCTTCAGATTGTCGGTTGGGTTTAACAGAAGGACGGCCATTTTCAGGAGTCACTGCATGCATGGATTTCTGTGCCCATGCTCACAAAGACCAGCATAACCTTCAGAATGGCTGTACTGTGGTATGTTATTAATCAGCAATTATGTGTTCATATATTTGTGTAAATCGTGTGATTCAATTTCTAAATAATTTTAGAATTTGAGTTTCTTTAACAATACTTGTGTATTTGTTCTTACTTGTGGTTTGTGTAAATATGAGTGTGTATGAAAATAGCATGACTGTTTATGCTAATATAATGTTTTTTAGGTGTGCACTCTTACAAAAGAGGACAATCGCAAAGTGGGCATGATTCCAGAAGATGAACAGCTGCATGTGCTTCCGCTCTACAAGATTTCTCCATCCGATGAATTTGGTAGTGAAGAGAATCAGCGCCTCAAAATGCAGACAGGAGCTCTCCAGGTGCTCTCTAACTTCCGTCGCGAGGTTAGAAAACTTCCAGAACCTGCTAAATCCTGCCGGCAGCGTCGATTGGAGGCCAAGAAGGCCGCCTCAGAGAAGAAGAATAAGAAGCTGCAGCTTGCAGAAACCCCAGAAAAGACTGTCAAGATGGAGATCCATCACACAGGTTCACCGCACCCTCAGCAAGGCAATAAAGGTCAGTTAAATCTAAATCTGTTAAATAATTGATGTAACATTACAGCTATTAAGCATTGCAAGGACTAGTTGCATTTGATATAGCTGCATTAGATGTTCTTCGGTTATTTAGGTGGCATTGTTTGAGGAAAAGTTCTTATTAAAAAAAGTTTAATTGTTGAATTGTTTTAGAGACAATGTATTGTACTTTAATAGAAGTTACGTTAAAATTTTATGTTGAGCTACAAGCTTCTTAAAATGGCTCACATTAACGTTTTGTTATTTTAAAATATTTTAACAGTTTTATGTTTTGTTATCTAGCTATTCCAAAACAGGAGGTGAAACCCAACATCAAAAAAGAGCCTGTCGACCCCTTCCAGTCCTACAATGGAGCCTTACATGGCTACACAGCGCTAGGAAACGGCAAGACAACCCCAGATCACCACAGCATGAACAGATCGTTCTCCTACCCTGGTAACTATGCAAGAGGTCACATCCCTACCAACAGCCAACCTCCTGCTCACAGCCTTATCAATGGCTTTCACCCAAATCTCCAAGATATACGCTACGCTAACTACAACTACCCTCCCAATGCACTTTTTCCTCCTGAGCTCTTAAATTATGATAATGGAGCCATGCCCAAAGCTGGAGAACTTCCTGCCACATCATTTGACCAGAGGGTAGATGGTCAGTGTCTCCAAGCCAAGCTGGCACAGGCCTATCCCAACCGTCCTGGGCAATCACAACAAATGGCTGATGCTTCTATTCAAGGCTACCCACGACCATCTGAGGTTTTGCAATCTCCTGTTCCACCCAGTCAAACTCCATCAGTGTCACGGGAGCAGACACACCGCTCAACACCTGTCATCAAGCAGGAGCCCATGGATGTGCCCCTATATGATGGCAGATTAGATGGGCATGTTCAAAGCTGCCCTAGCACTCCAAGTACCACACCAAAACCTGAAGGCTGGCTTGGGCATAAACCAAATGGCAGCCTGGTCCCTAAAGGCTGGGATGGAAACATTAGACCAAGTCCAACTGATTCGCCCTTTACTCCAGACAAGCAGCGGATCCACCAGCAACACCCACACCAACACGAGCACCCTCAGTATCCACAGCAGCAACAGTGGAACTCGTATCCCCGCCCTAACACTCCAATGGCATCCCCTGCTCCATCTCCTTCCCCTTCCCTAAAAGCAGGGCTTTCCCCTGCTTCCTCTCCACACCCATCTACCCCAAGACAGTGGGACAGCCCTGCCCCTAGTCCACAACCTAAGGCATGGGGTCCTTATGGTCCCATAGGTTATGGAGCTAGTGGTAGCTTCCCAGCTGGTGCGTTCCCTGACAAAATGTTATCTCAAGCTGGTGGGAACTGTGGCTCTGCTCCTTTGGGACTCCAGGAGAAAGCCTGGAAATCGAGTGGTGGATCAGCAGCAGGCAGCACACCATCTCCAGCTCCAGAGGGTCGCTTGTTCCCTGATGCACTTCAAAGGTCGACTGGACAGGCATGCTGGGACAGTGAGGCAGAGACGACCCAAAGTGAACATGACCCTGAAGAAGAGGAGGTTTGGTCAGACAGTGAACACAACTTTTTAGACCCCAACATTGGAGGAGTAGCAGTGGCCCCTGCTCATGGCTCTATCTTGATTGAATGTGCCCGTCGTGAGCTCCATGCCACAACACCACTTAAAAAGCCAGACCGTGCCCATCCAAGCCGTATTTCCCTGGTCTTCTACCAGCACAAAAACCTGAACCAGCCCTGCCATGGCCTGGCATTGTGGGAGGCCAAGATGAAACTCCTAGCTGAGCGAGCACAACAACGACAACAAGAAGCAGCTCTTTTGGGTCTGTCACAGGAAGAGATTAAGGCCTATGGGAAGAAGCGCAAGTGGGCAGCTGGATCAGCGAGTCCTGCACCTGGACAGACCAAGGACAGGCGAGATGGTGTAATGACACGGATGGCACCCTCACAGCATACCACCACCATAGTGACTGTTTCGCCCTACCCGTCCACACACCTCACTGGCCCTTACAGTCGATTTGTGTGAACTCTTATGGACTGTTGCCCCCTGGAGCCAGAGTTGGGAAAAGAAATGAGAAGGATCATGAATTGTACTCCTTTTTCTTTTTCTTCCCCACTTCTAGCTCTAACACCTCTTTCAGGTTACCGCAAGGGAGGAGAATAGAGGATGGGGCACTTTTTTCACTTTTTTCTTTTTACCTCAAATTTTGGCAGCAGTTTGGGAACACCCCAAACGGACACGCTGTCTATGGTGCTCTTGCTCTCTCTAACGTGGGAGGGATTTCCATAGCTACCCCTCCTTAAGTGAATTTGATGATCCTAATTATTATTGCTCTATTATCAATATTATTACGATTGCTATTGTTACTGTCAACATTGATATTACAGGTATTGTTATTATATTATGAAGATGATTATTTTTTATTTTAACTGTATTGTTTTTTCATCATTGTTATTAATATTATGATTCCCCCCTCCCCCTTTGACTAAGAGGGACTTTTTTTTATCTTGCTTGTTCATTATGAACATGAGAACAAGCTAATGAGCATTTTTGTTCGCCTTTCCACTTATCAACCGCTATAAAAGAAGCGCCTTCACATCATTGCTAGTCACATTTATGTGGCTGCAATAAGGCAACTTCAGAGTATCTGCTCATAGATCCAGTCACTAATCATGTGACCCAAATTAAAAAAAAAGGACCTGATACCAGCTTGGGCCTTTCTGTTTGGTGCCACTCTAATGAAATATGTAAAATTTCTCATCTCTTCAAATGGTGCTTAATTGTCTCTAGTGTCTTTAATTTTACCCTTACAATATCGAGGCAGGTGCTGGACCTGGGTGCTTTAGAGCAGTAGATGTCAATCATGTTCAGTGACAAGGACCTCCCTGTCCTGGTAATTGGCTCAGCCTTCCATCTTGTCATCTGACTGGTGCTGACTCATTTGCCTCTGGTGCTTTATCATTGGCCATTCTTCACTACCCATGTTACTATTTTAGTCTAAGCTCTCTGAGGTGCTGGTAATTCTAACAAAAATTCACCTTTAAAAAAACAGCCTTGACGAGCTGCAGATAACCCATCATGGGTCTTAGGCTTGTGATCCTCACAGACTGAACAATCCATAATCTAAATCCAATTTTAATCTCTGGACATTTTGTATTGGCTTGAAACTCTACAGTATCTGCTTGGTTCATCCTAGATATGTTCAGATGCTGTATATTGTAGTGAAGACACTTCTGCAGTAGGTAGCTGCAGTAGGTAAGAATTTTTTTTCAAATGATTTACTTGCCATCACAGATGATTATCTATAGATGTGTAACACTGGTTGGCTGGTTGGTTTTTATCAGCAGAATGACAAAAAAGAAAGGAAATTTAGCTAACTGGTTTCTTTAATTGCCAGTACTTGTTTTTCAGTATGGCATTCACAACAAAACCCTGCGTAAAATGATAGTCTTCCATGACCTGATTAATCTATAGCTACCCATCTGTGATTACTTTATTCCAAGTTATTATTTTCTTGACATTTTCTTGCCTACTGCTGGTAAAATCCACCAGCCTAATGGACAGAGCACATTTCTTGGAGTTGGTGCTACTATGAGTTTTGAACTCTCCAGAAAAGTTGCCCCCTCATGTGATGAGCAGCCACCTTCTCTCTTTTTGCCCCAAGAGATCACCCACACCTGGAATTCATGGTGCTGACTGGCAATGCGTATAGATTCAGCTCCTAGTTGTTGTGTAAGTGTAAGCAACAATGCAAGTGTGCGCACACGTGCATGTATTCGTAAGCATGCACACGGGTCAGAATGTATGTGTGCGAGTGTCAACGACTGTGTGTTTGAGCTACATATAGAGAGCAATGCAGGGCTGCCGCTGGTTTACACAGGGCTGTAAGATGCTTGCCATACAAAAGAACGATCCTGGTGCTCATTAAGTGGTCCTAAAGCTCTTTACCTCATGTTGTACAGACACTGGTCCCAGTCCACAAAATACATAGGCGCTACAGACTGCAGGCTTGCTGCCTACATACACATTCGTACCTACTTTTGTACTATTATTTATTATATGATAATAATGATGATTCTTGTTATTGTGATTGTTGTCGTTTATTTCGTTTGTTCATTTTAGAGAAATTGTAAATATTGAAGAGAGGATTTTATAAAAGCACTTTTAATCTTGATTTTAATGCGGAGAAAAAAAATGATAAGAACGGATTATTGACAACTTGAAGCCTAGTTTTTGTTTTAATGGAATTTTATTGGGAAAGATAGAAATGTACATAGTTAAATATTTAGGTAAGATTATTTAACTGGTGAGGGATGATGGCCTAATCATGAATGATTCCTGAATTTTTAGTCTTCAGTTGTCTCTGTGTCATGCCGTCAACAGAGCACAAAGCATGATGCTTTGTTGGTCTATTCTAGATACTGCTGTCCTTCCTTTCATGAGTACTGTACTTAGACCAATACCTCTGAACTACCACCGGCTTCCACATCTATAAACCACAATCTTACGGAGAACAAAGAAATGAGCGTGGACTTGTTAACTAATAAGAACAGTTCGCAAGGATTCGGGACTCACAATGTTTGGACAGGAAGTGGAAGTACATCACTTTTACATAACAAAATATTGCCCATAAAACCAAACAGAATATCAGGTTTGAACTTGCCGCTTGAAATGTGACAGCTTTCAGTTCAGAACTCTAGGTAGGTTATTTTAATAGTTCTTGTTTGGTATACTTTTTTTAAAATATCATTTGGGGTGAGTCGTGTATAACTTCTAAGTCTGCACTGACATGCTTTCGAGTCACTTATTCTTGGAGACTTAATCCTGAAGCTGAGTTTCAAGACTGTTCTTGAAATCTGGTTTATTTTATTCTTCACCCTAAATGGCTTTTAATCATGGTGCTACCCCCTAGAGTTCACTGTGGCAATTACTCATTGCAGACACTGTTGCTATAGTTTTTTGGACTCCTAAATTATTATGTGACTTGTTTTGAGAGTATAGGAAACCTTTATGGTGCTGATCATTTTGAAATCTTCTAAGACGTTTCTCATAATTGCAAATTTAACAATGCACTCCAATTGATCTAGTTGCCCTTTTGAATCATCTAATCGAAATGGTACTTTAGGTGCACGATAGCAGGTAGAGGTACTGTCGTACTTTTGATGTGAAAAGACTGTTTATTTAACATTCTGCTACCTGAACTCCCCAACGATCTGATTTCTTTCATTTTAAAGTTTTATACATTGTTATTTTCTTATTCTTTTCTTTATTCACACTTACCGTTTGGCCTCACTGTCAGAAAAACAGTCAAAACACCCTCATATGCACACACTACTCTGTGCCCCCTCTAGTAGTACTTACTGTTAGAGTATCTATCATGCCCAGTTTTAAACATCAAAAGTACAAAATGTGTAAACAAAAAGAAAAAGAAAAAACTGGCAGCTACATTCCTCTATGAGTTAAAGATTGTTCTCTTTGGTTCTATTTTCCATGTTGAGTATGCAGTATGTAAAAAGTGTTATCTTATGTTTGGTCTCTCTCTCTGTAGCTGTATGGTGTATTATGTGAATACATAGTGTATGTGGTAAGACCCACAATACTGTTTTGCGTTCTGAACTAAGTAAAAATAAAAAAATTTGGAAAGAACTAGAATGTGGCAGCGTTTATTCATTTATAAAAGAATGATTATCATTATGATCGTGTTAATAAGCTTAAGCTATGTCAATGTATGCTATTGTTGGTCACCAAAGAATAGACAGAATTTTGCAGGAAAACAGAAAAATCTCTTTATAAACTGTACAGTTCAGTCTTTACAGTAAATTTACCAATGTTAAATATTTATGAAAGCCCAAATATTATTGCTTGCAGTAATGTTAATAAAAACAACCAAGGCCACTTTAATAAGTTGTACTTTGCTGTAAATCCAGTGGATGGCAGTGCAGTTCTGCTGTATAAACGTGTGTGTGTGTGTATACACATACCTGAATGTTGTATCAGTATTATTGGGTATGAACTCCTGCACGTCTGTGGGTGGCAGAATTCATGAAGTTTCCACCTAATCAGCAACAGTTGTTAAATTGATTATAGAAGCGACTTCCTAGAAAGACACAATGTGCAGCTAAATTATTGTACACAAATTTGACTCACAGTTTTACTGGGGCAGCTGTTGTAATTGCTATAATTACAATATTGTTGTATTTTTTATGTCTATAGGATATCGTTTACTTGGTTAAACGATGTGAATTGACTCCTCCGTACTAACATTTATCTAAGCTTTCCAGATAAAAAACAATATATATAATATAGACCTGAAACATTATTTTATGACTAGCATGATGACATAAGCCTTCAAACTTGTATCACAGCCATGTACATTTAAAAAAAGCATGAAAGAGCTGAAACAGATAAAAAGACTAAAAAGACAAAACTTTAGACATCGAGAGGAAATATTGCATATGCAATAAAACAATTTTTACCTCGAGGCATCATTTTTGCGTTTCACCTCATATGAGGTAATTTTTTCGCGGGTCGTCCACCACGTGTCCTAAATGCAAATTAACATGCTGGCCTATATAGTATGTGAATTTACCCCAAATTATATATATTTTCTTGCGGCGCAGAAATGTTTTAAGTATACAATCTGGATTATTATTAACGTAACCTAAATCGCCTAATTGTTTTTACAGTTCAAAAACGGCATAGGCTGTTCTAGACATTCATAGGCATCGTATGGTTTATATAACTACTATGCATTAAAAACTCACCATTTGCAAAATCTGCAGTTCAGTCGCTTCTAAACTGTACAATAAATTATTCAGTTTGGTGGTTTTCAGACAGGAACGTGTTCGCTGTCTGACAGCTCCCTCTGTTGGACCCTATTGAACTCACTAAAGTACTTATATCAGCATACACAGTTATTAACAAGGTCACTTTATTACAAGGTCTTTTAAAACTATTTTTAGAAAATGTTTGACATGGTTAACAATTCAACATATTTTTGACACATTTGAGCGTGCAAAGTGACTTACAAATATTAAAACAATATTGCATGCAGACCATTATTCATAATTAATGCTTGTGAACAGTGAGTGAAAACAATGAGTTTTCAGAAATAGGTAATGTGTTGGTAGGGTTTTTTTTTGTCATTTGCTCAATACATCAGGTGGTTGATGTATTGATATGATGATTATATGATGATATCCACTCTTTGCAGAGAATCATGATGTAATGGCTGTCACAATAATAAAAGACCACATACACAATCTCTGAAACATGTTCCCACCTAGGCATTGACTTACAACATATAATTTGGGAACACAGGCACAAAATGGAAGTAAAATTCTGCTTATTTGCATCAGTTACGAACTAGCATAAATCTACCTTCTAAATGTATTATTAATATGAATTGGAGTGAGAAATACCCAGCAAAACTCTTTCGACCTTGCAAAGCCATTGAGTAGCTTTCATCTATAAACATACCCGGCATCCTTCAGGCTAAATTGAACATGCGGTTTATATTACGAGACCCTTTGATAGAATATTCAGGGCATCAGCTGAAGTTATCAGTACAAAGTCAGTTGCCCTCATTACGACTGATCAGAATTGCTCTTCAATACGTAGCTTAATAAGGTCTGATATTTTATATAATTTTCATTTGTAGTCTTGACCGGCAGGGATTTACTGCTGTGCTAAGCACAGTGAATTTATACAATGGGTGGTTTAATAGATTTCTGTGTGCGTAACAGGGACCCCATATCATCTGACAGGTCTTGTTTAAGCACAAACAATGAGTGTAATATTTTTAAAAAATATATAAATTGTTATATATGGTGTTAAAAATAAAGGTGCTGAAATAGTTATTCGAAGCAATGACATTTGAGTACCTATCCAAATCTTTCAGTCAACATGTCTTAAAAGAATCATTTTTTTCTTACCTTTTTATACTCTGTAGAACCTTTCTCCCTCTGTAGAACCCTTTCGTGCAGCAGAAATGTTCTGTGGCAGTTAAAGGTTTTTTTTATGGAACCATACAACCCAACAAAAAATCATTTTGGAACCTTAATTTTTTAAGAGTGTACTGTAGTTTTAACTTTGATAAAAAGTAAAAACAAAATTAAAACAAAAATGGCTAATACATTAAAAAAAAATTACTATTCTGCCTGAACTTGGCTCCTAGGAGACAGGGCTCTTAAATCACTGAGCATACAAGACTAATGAGAACAGCACTATGATGTACCAAAGTGTAGTAAAGATGTACAGAAGGGTACAGCAAAAAAATTAAATAAACTGCAGATATAAATGGAGTAAAGCTGATTTTGATTTCTCATTTCTCACAAATATCTAAATCCCAGTTGAGTCCTCTTGCGATAACCTGGGATAACCTGTCTACTTTTGATGTGCAATTATTGGTTGTTTACACTGAAAAGTAATGGCAAAAGGGGGAGTGCTTTAAAAAAATGTGGCATAATGACCAAACAGCTATTTTTCACTTCAGCACGTTTTCTAAACATTGGCTTAAAATTCAACTTCTTCAGATTCAGAATTTAGCATAAGACTCAATGCAGCAATGTGTTTTATCAGCAGAGAACCAAAGAGCTTCTCAGTAGTCAATTGTGATTCCTAATCCATTTTAAGCAGATGTATAAATTTGGTTTTGGACATTACATTTAAATTGGTCAGATAAATGGATAGTACTTGGGTTCAATCAAAGCTGCCGGCTGTATGGAAAAAATTAACTGTGCCACGTTTTTTTTGTGCCATCACCAACAATGCTGCAGTGTTTTCCTTTTCATCTTTTCTCTTTAACATTATACTTATCAAGCATTGCTAAAGCAAGTATCATCATTAACTACCACCATCAACAGTATAATGATCAACTGAGTAATGTTGTTACAACCCAAGATGTTTAGAGCTATTCAGGGTCTAACATTTAACAATATAAACTGACTACTAATTATTCATTTTTGTGTGTGTGTTGAAATCAACCAACAAACAATGAACTTACAAGTGTATGGTTTTAAATAAAAGGAGATGTGTATTTACAATATTTACAGAGGGACACAAGTGGTGGCAAATCAAACAAAATAATAAAACAAAACAATTCTAACTAAAAATCCCTCTAAACTCCCTAAGAAAAACAAAGACAAGGAGATAAATCTTCAGCATCTGAGACGCTCTATTTAATGTAATCTAATCTAACATAGTGTAAAAGAGTGTTTCTATACAAAATAATAATCCTTCAATTTTTTGGATTAACACACATACACATTATAATAATCAACTTAGTAATATAATTTCATTTTTTTGGATTTACACACACACTACTGAAGTTGTTGTAAAAAAAAGTCTTTCCATATGTGATCACTAAAGAGATGGAAACACTATCCTCATTTCTGTCATTTATCCTCATTTGTCTGCTGACAGGGTGATTTCTGTGATGTATTAAAGTGCTCTTTGAGAGTGAAATTCTTCAGGTTCAGTGCATTATGCTATAAACCTGTGAGAGGAAGATGACCCCCAATTGTCCTGGAAATGGTCCTGCAGACAGTGAATTGCATTTGAGGACGTGAATGGCACCTGTGAAGAACTTCTGTCAAGCACCAGGAATGATGCTCTGATTGACGGTGGCGACTGATCGACTGTCTGTATCGGCTACAGCAACAGGATATAAAAAAGTGAATGTAAAACAGATCCTGGAACGCAGCAATACTGAATAAAACAGGATGATGACTGATGCAGTTTAGATGTTGTGCTGATTGCATGAACAGTTTTGAATTGAGTTTTCCTCAGCTGAGAAGTGTGACAACAACATGCATACAATATATCACAGATAATATATAAAACATTTAGCTTGTTTTCATCCGATATCAGAACATCTGAAACAATAGAATTGTTGACAGCTGTTGTTTTCATTCAAAGCTCAGAACAGCTTTTATTACCTACTGTCAATAGAACACAACTTTCATGTACGTACATGCACAGATGCAATTTTCTTTGATGGTCTGTCTACAAGTTGTCCTAGCAATGCTGTTTACTCTTGTTATTTATTCTTTATTCTTGTTTGTTTCTGTTTTTATTTATCCTTTAAAGATTAAATCTTTCATTGCTGCAAGCATCCCATTGATCTGTCAAATGAAAGCACCTTCTACTGAAGCTACATATGCATTCACACACCACAGAGACTCTTTCTGATACATCTTTCTATTACATATGTTTCATATTCAAATCTGGTCCCTGAGATAGCAGGGGCTTCTGTTTATGTCAATTTATGTGTTTGGGGGATTGGTGGGCCATGTTTAAACCAAACAATGAGTTGTTGATTTATTTATTGGAGCCTAATCTATTAAATAAACTATTACAGTATGCAAAAGAATGACAGAAAGAAAGTTGGCATTTCTTCAGCTACAGACTTCTATAGACCAGTTTTTCATGAATGTCAAATTAAAACGTTCTTGGAAACACGAAAAATTAATAAAAGTAAAGTCTTTTCTGTGTCCACCAATTTTTTTTTATAATGCAAATGTGTTCTAATAAAAATGTTGTATTTAGAATACGTCAACTGAAATTAGCTTTAGCCTTGGAGTTCATCATTTTGGTAAAAAACGTTTCAGTTTAACTTTTGAAGTGCAAGAACATGTTGAAATGATTTGTGTGGCCTTGCAGGCTTTCATGGGTAATATTTCTGTCAGATCACTTCAGTCAGATCACGTATCATTTTTTACCCTCTAGGTCAGCATGATGTTTCATCGCCACCCTCACTTTATTTCAGGGGTTTCAAGATAACATACATTGTGTTCAACCGCATAGAAATACTCAAAGAATTTTTCTACAATAACTATCAGCCTTGAGTCATAACAAATGCATACAGTACAGTATGGAGGAAATCAACTGTGGTAACATCTCTCTGCTTATATGGCATGTATGACCATCTAAATAGTATATAACTATAACAAAAGTGGTACAAGGGAGGAAAGCTAATTAATTTGGTCTTGAAAGTTTTTTAAGTTTGACCATGATTTTGGTATCTTGGTTAAGAAGGGAACTATAAGCGTTCACTTAAACTTTAGAGACATGTGAGTTTAGTGGGATCTTTTCTTCTTAAGATAAAAATTTGATAAGCAGTAGGGTTATCTTTTTGCT
Source organism: Ambastaia sidthimunki (assembly GCA_036877625.1). Lineage (NCBI taxonomy): Eukaryota > Metazoa > Chordata > Actinopteri > Cypriniformes > Botiidae > Ambastaia > Ambastaia sidthimunki. Next base: position 8,596 of record JAZGTK010001020.1, on the reverse strand, counting down.
TAAAGCAGAAGTCTGCAGTTGCTGTCCATTTATTATGCGGTCGCTGTCCGATTAATTTATTTTCTCTAATCTTGATTTTGATTTGCTATGGGCTACATATTAAATTTAGTTCAGCCAGGCCTGATTGAATCATTAATAATGAAATTGCTTCAAATATGAAATGGCTCTCATGTTACGTCCTGAATTGTTACTGTGGCACCTATTTACCTGTCATAGTAACAACTGTGATACTGAGGCAAAAACAAACCAATCCAACCCTCATAACTGTCACCCCATTCTCATTCTAACACGGAACATTCTTAGAACATTGGCTAACGTTCTGTGAAAGATCACTCAAAGCTATCAAAAACATTCTTGCAATAACATTAGTAGAATGTTTTCTAATGTTATATATTATATACCAAAAACCTCATTCTTAAGTAGTTTTTATTAAATTGTTACAGAATTAATAATTTTTTTAAATAACGTTCATATAACCAAGCAATTTTATTAAAATGCCTAAAAAACAGGACGTTTTGAACATTCTTAAAACTATCAAAACAACGTTTTTGTTAATGTAAACATTACAAAAACATTCTTACAAACCTAAAGTTGTTGGCTGTGATATTCCGTTGATGATTTTAACAGATCAACATTTCTAAATTCTAAACACTGTAAACATTCCACATAAATGCTGTTTTCAGATTTATCCAAACCGGCGGAATAGCTATAGATGACAGACTTTTTTTCAGCTATATGAAAGACTTTAATTATGGTTAGGGTCAACGCTCTGAAAGGAAAAGGATGGTGGTTTTTTCAAGGACGCTGATGTTTTTGTGCTTCAAGCGTGTCCTTTAAACCTCACTAAAACTGTACGCTTGTGTTATGACTATAACGGTTGAATTTTATTTTACTGAATTTTATTTTATTTTTCCATAAATAAATTTTTTCTACTAACAGATAACATCAAAAACGTTTGAGATTTTATGGTATCTATTAAATTTGTTGGTAATTCAATTTATTCAATTTATTATTTGGCACCTTTGGATAGTCAATCTGTCGTACAGAGTATTTTGAGTTGTGCAGATGGATGTTCAGATGTTTTAAGACCAGCCCCTGATGTGCTTAAGAAATCATTTCATTATAAAACATTTGAAAACAACACATAAAAAGCAGAAGAATCTATCAGTCCAAATGAGTTAACATGAATTGTAACTCATGATAAGGTAATATATCATTCAACTGGTTCACAGTAGCACAGATTAAAACTGCTTCTGCTGTTATGAGAAGCCCATTTCCAATGTAAGCTTTGAATTACTTAGTGTTATCAAACACAACAAAGCCATCCATATACATGTTACCAATAAATGTCATTATTGATTTATTTTATTGATTTTCTCTCCTGTATGGCTCCTTTCTACTGCATTTCCTTGAAATGATCTGTGGAAGAGTTTAGATGTCAATAACTATTCTAAACCTGGTTAAAATCACATCTGTTCATTGTGACACAAGGACGCCGGACCTCATTACTTTCTACGTTGTTCTCCACATTCTCATTGGCCTCCTCTTTTTCACACATTTATTTTACTTGAGCTTTCAACCACCTGTTTAATCAATACTGTAATTTACATCAATGAGCTGTTTGTATTTTTGTGGTTGACGTGTAGGCGTGTAGTAGTGTAATATTGTAGTATTCTATTAATACAGGTATGTACAGTAATTTGTACAGTATATGTACAGTAAATTGAGCTGGAATTTAATCGTACTATTGAATTAGACTTTTCAAACTTTAACTCATATCTCTTTCATTTTATTCATTATGGCATATTGTTTTCAACTTTATTTTCTATTTCAACTTTATTTATTTTCAAGTAACTTTTGCACTTTTACACTATGAAAACTACAGCAATCCCATAAGCCTCTAGCCTAAAGTAAAAATACTTACTCCAGCTCCAAAATTTGTATCTAATTCTGTATAGTGAATTAATTAAAAACATAATTTAACAAATATATGTCCAATTTGTATTTGAAAAAGCAATTTGCATCTTTGATCAAGTTCTTTTTCTTAAATTCTTTCTCCTTCAGCCTAGTATGTAAATTTTTGCCTACTGTTTCTCTCGGCAGGAGACAATAAATTTCCCTGAAGACAGCAGAAACCTGTAACCACCGCACCATTATTTTGTTAGGAGAGTTTTAAGTTGAAAACCTGATGCATAATTTATGTCTCTGTGGAGTTTTACCCTTAATACACGAACTAAACAACCAAACTGGAAAACATTCTGTTTTTGTACCCCTGTGACAATAACAATATTATGCACTCAAAGTGCATAAGTGTCTTGGAGTTTATGATCAATATTTTGCCACCATTTAATTCTTATGTCTTCCTGCAAATATTATTAATAGACATTTACCCAGAAAATGAATATTTCTGTCCCCAATGCAACATTAAAGGTACGATTGTTTAACTTTTCAGTATAATTAAAATAATTCCCCTTCATTTCATGCAGTTTCTCTGTACATTCCGTATAAAGGTGAACTATAAATAACTGACAAACTCTAACCAACAAGCTATGAGATGCTTTATGTGTATGCATCAAACTTTTAGGGCAAATTCTGCACTGGTTTTATCATCATCGGTCATCCATAAATCATTAACCGTTGGTCACTGAGTCCAGTTTAAGTTTCTAGTGGGTTGTTACATTTTCTAGTGGGTGGTTTAACATTGCATGACTATTAATGAAACACATCTCAGACCTGGTAGAAGCAGATATACAACCCTCCCCCCAGCAGTTTTTCTCCCTCTTAAAGGGACACTATCCTTGTCACTGTTGCTCAGAGGGGGTTAAGACCTAGTTTTAAACTGAAGTGAATTTAATTTAAAATGCATCTTTTCCAAATGAGTTGAATTAAAACTCTGCACTAAAATTGGAAGAAGCTGTTTAATGGCCTAAAAAAATGTTAAAAGTTTAATACCTTTTCTCAGTAAACATTCATAGGGCCAACGAACACCAGATTGAAAGTGTTTTACAATTTTAATAAAAAAGGTATTTAAAATTAAATCCTTCCTTAGGCAATATATTCAAGATGCATTAATATTTTTTGGTGGTTACAAATTCATTAAAACGGCTAAAGTAGAAGTGTGGGTGTTTAGCAAAGCGTGTTGTTTTTTTTTAAATTTTCTATTATAAATGTTGAACAAGGTGTACAAAGCCCAAGTTTAGCCTTCCCCATTCCAAATGTTCTATTCTATTAGACAGTTCCCTGTGGTCACATTAATCCTCTTTTCACTTGTGTTTTTATTTCAGATAAAAACCTCTCGAAAAGCAAATTACCACAGATCCTTCAACACTGGTCTTCAGCTTTGCCAGGGGCAGGGGGCTCGTGTTGTTGTAGAAGCCCCTAAATCTGTCTCAGATTTGCACACAAATTGCTTCCTTAAAGGTGGGGTAGACAATCTTTCCCAGAAACATTTTTTGTTATGCTGTTTGAAAGTTCTTACATCCTGATAACTAAGTGCTATAAATATATTTATACGTTTATATATTTTCTGTGGAAGGCGCAGGGTCATTACGTTCATCCAATCATTGCATTTGGTCTGAATGCGGGAACTCTGACCTTTGTTGGATTGTTGCAATGTTTGAAAATGAAATTAGATAGTGTTTTGTAGTAGAGCTCATTTGGCATGTACAACCATCTGCTGTTTGTTCACTGCTTGCCAGCACGATTAGTGAATATTTTTAGACTGCAATTAAAGTGTGAAACCACAAAGCCCAAGACTTCAAGCAACATCTCTTTTCTTCCTTTGATTTACACACAGGTTGCTGCATTCATACAGAACTCGAGATGATCCAGCATTAAACATTGATTCTGTAATCAGTCACACACTATTACAATCTCACATGACAATTATTTTTTCTTCTGTACAAATTTTGGTTCATAACTCATTTCGCGCTGTTGCTCATAGACCCATAAATGAGATGTCAAAACATGCAGATTATTAAGAAGTATGGTATGACTAATAAATAATAATAAATCAGGTGTATGAAAAATCTCATAGACTTAACATTGGGCAGAATTTTGTGACGTATTGTTGAGCATTGCGTTTGCAGCGCAAAGGTTGTGGGTTCGATCCCCAGGGGAACACACTGATTGTATACCTTGATCCACTATATATCGCATCTTCTGCCAAATGCATGAATGTCATGTAAATGTAATTATATAAGCCATATTTCAACAAGTTTGGCTCTCTTGCAGTCACAAGCTACACTACTCACATTTTGCTTTTAACAAGTCTGATTATTACTAGCAGAACTGATCTAATCAGAAACAGAGTCAAAGGAATCAAAGAACAAAATTAATTTGAGATCAACAGCGGCTTTCTTTGGTCCCTTGTCAAAACAATCTGTAAAAACAATTTGTTTTATTACTTAAGTCTGAAGCTAACCCAACAGATTTTATCATGATTTTGACAGAACTTCAGACTAGCTTCCTAATTTCTGACAAAACCTGACAGTAAAAAGGATATTAAAGCCAACAAAAAAATTTATTACTTAGACAAATGAACCAAATCTATTATTCGTTTTGATGATAAAAACCACATACCTGTGAGTAAGTACATCTGGAAGGTCTGGAGGTCTAAAAGACAGAACATGAATTTAAATGAATAAAAATCGATGATTTTCTCTGACACATGTATGTTTAACAACACGTACATGTTTTGCAATCTACACACAAATCCTGTGGCTTAATGAGATGTGTGCTATCTATAATATTCTTTATTGTATTCTTTAATAAAATAAAGAAATTTGACAACGTGCAATATGCACAAGAAGGACAACTCAAATTATCCATCAAATTATCCCTGGTTCAAGTCTCAACAGCCTTTCTCAAAAGCGTGTCAGCCATGCTGATTGACAGTGTGTTATGTATTATTAAATGCTGTTATCAAATGCTGGGGCTGTAATCAGACCCCCGTTCAGTAATCTTGATTCTTTCATTTGGAGTCACTTAAAATCCGTTTTCAGTCTGCTTTTCTCTTTTAACACTGTGGTGAAGTGTGTACGTGATTGTGCCACAAGAAAGTGTGATATTCTCCCCACATGTGGTCAAACCTGAGACAGCTTTTCCTATTTTCATCATTTCAATAAGCAACTGTGTGTTTGTCTAATGAGCAAATCGCCTTTACAAAGCTAATGATACAGTTCTGCTTATTAGTTTACATACCCCTTGCAGAAAGACTATAAACTATTTTTAAAATGACAATATAAACCCAGCTATGCATATTAGGTTAGAGGAACATTTTCCTAACATTTACATTAAATATATGAAAACAAAAATGTTAAAAATTCAAGCTTTTTAAATTCTTTCTGTAACGTTTTTAAAATGTTCCACTAACAATTTAACATTTTTCACATATAATGTTACGTTCTATTCAATCAATGTTTTTTAATAACATTGAGATAATTTTGAGAGAACTTTTGGAGAATGTTAACTAACATTCTGAGAATGTTTCCTGTTAGCTGGGAAGACTTCTACAAGACAATATACTAATTAAAATTATCCTGTTCAAAAGATTACTGTACATACCTTTGATTTTTAATATCATGTTTTGCCCTCTTTATCATCAGCGGCTGTCTGCAGCCTTTTGATAGTGCATCAGTCTCTGGTTTGTCCTGGGCATTGAGGCTGTCCACGGATTTTGACCAAAGCCCTCCAGATGGTCTCATTGTATTGCTCTGCACATATGAGATGTTCCTCAGACCAGTCACAGTATATGATTTTCAGATCCAGCTTTGTAAGACTGAGGGACACATATAATCACAAAAGGCTGCAGGCAATCATTGAAGCTCAATGTGGAAATATAAGATAACAAGGAAGTCAGTTATTATTTTGTTTTATGGAATATATGTAAATTATATGCAGTTTATTCTCCAGAATACTAAAACAAGATGACGTTTTCATTCCTGCATGGATTTACTGGAATAAAACAGAATGCATTTCCTCTAAACAATAAATAAGAATTAATATAACTCTTGTTTTGTCAGTCCAAAAAGATTATACTATATATATTGTGTTTGTCACTCTAAAGCTGAAATCCGTATCTTTTGCCTCTCTGTTGCATCTGTTTAAAATTACAGGTTACTTTTACTTACATACTTTACTTACATACTTTATGTGTTCATAAGCCAAATGAAGCCAAACTGACATTATCCACAAAAATTATAAAATTATAAATCATTGAAACTTACCATTGCAAACGGGATTAAGGTACAGAGACAATTTGGAACACTGATCTGTGTTGTACTTGCTTATTAACTTCTTTTTGTTTGTTTTTAACTAACAAAAATGATGGACTGCATCTTTAAAATGTCTTAACTGTAACATTTACATTTTCATTTAGCAGACGCTTTTATCCAGAGTGACTTACAAAGCGTAAAACATTTTAAGAACCGACAAGACAAGCCTACAAAGCAAACATGTTTCTGTGTTGTGGGTCCAGAAGATAATCACTCACAGTATAAAAATAACTATATGCAGACTTTGACACTGAAGAGTTGCGTTTCACTCTGATTAATAGAATTTCTGTACAGACAATGATGCTATAGCATGTCTGAAGCTTTCATTTAAAGATACTAAAAATTAAAGACCTTGCCATGTCTTTTCTGTCTTAAAAGACTCAGCATATCTTAGATGTGAGTTTCATTCAAAAGCATAGCAGCAAAACAACAACCAATTGAGACAATTGAGGCAAAACAATTGAGTTCCAAACCAATGTTCCAGTAAAAACGTTCATTATTCCAACCAATCACATCTTTCTATACCGTACAATGTAGGTAGATGTATTAGGTAGATGTATACACCAATAACCAAGGTGATAGATCAGGAACTATAACAAGTGCAGAGTGTCCTCAGAGGACTTTACGTTCATAAACACACACACAACTCAAAGTCCTAAAGCCATCCTTGTTATTGACTTGTAAACAAAACATTGAGGGCAACTTGTTTATCAGATCCTGCCAATAAAAACACAAAATACATAATATCACAACACATAAGCAACTGTTTATCTCCCATGAGTGAGTTAGTCCCACAACTAACTTTAATAAGTAATCCAGAGGAGGAACTCAGAGAACTGGAGCCTTTGTTATGAACTTCAAGCCAAATCTGTTTGTCCACAGCTTCAAAGAGTTGATAAATGTGATGAGCCAGATCTTAACAAAGTTAACCTGTTGTTCAGCAAAGCCTAATTCCTCTTGGCCAGATCCAGTGTGACATTTTTCCACGTTGACAACTGAGTGACTTAAAGTGGCCCACACCAAACCTTTTCCTGTTAAAAGCACCCTCTCTCCCTCTAGTGGTATCCACAGGGAATTTTTCCTCAGGATCTTTTTCCTAATGGGAAAAAAATTACCCATAGGTAAAAGATATAGAAAAGAATTTACTTGTTTTACACTTGTGTTGTTCAAAATCTGAGTTTCTTCCAGTTAATACAAAAGAAGTTCAGCAGAATATTTACTTTTTTCTATACAATGAAAGTGACTAGAACTATCCAAACTCCAACGTTACTGCAGGATGAATCTTGGCAGTTGAGGCCAGTGTGGGTTAAATGCAGGTCACATTTCAAGTACAGGTTACCATAACTTTATAAATATGTCAATTTTACTTCACTTTTAGAGAACATTTGCCAACTTTCTATATACACAGTAGCCTAAATGTCAAAGAGAACAGTCTTTTCTCATTATGTTAAATGATTTGTTACACAGTTCCAGTGTGTAATGCAAATGTGACATGATCTTAAAGGTCAGGTAAAGGTCAAGCAGAAACACGTCCATATGTTTCCATGGTGGGTTGTTAGCCATTTACCTAGAAGACTGTACAAATTGTTCGAAACACAATTACCAAATGGCCATGTAACTCTGTAATCACATAAAAACTAAAATGCAGAACAAATATTTGTAGATTCTGAGTGGGATGCAAAATGTTAGCACAGCTTGCTGCAGAAAAAAATAAACTTTACTTAGTCTTAGAAAGGAGTGTCTTAGAAACAAGCTTCTGTCATTATTTACTTCTTGTGTCATTTGAAACATGTTTAATTTTCTTTCTCATGTTTAACACAAAAGGAATATTTTAAAAGTATAAATTCAAATCAAAACACAAATGAGATGTGTAAGCATAATTTTTTAGGGCAAGCAAATAATGACTTTCTTTCTTGTTAAGTAAATAATCACAAAACTGTTAAATTTGTGTCAATGATTACTCTAAAATTAGTGTGAAGCACAGACTTCTCATTTAGTTGTCATAACTCCCATAAATTTTAATTGCATGCGGTAATTCTGTAATCAAGATCATTTTGAACCCAAACATATTTGTGTCAGATTTGATTAACTGAGGTAGTTTGCTTGATAGAGGTGTTTATCTGTGAGTGGCCGCTGTTGTATAACAGAATGAGAGCATAGCTTTTAAAAGGGCCCTATTGACTCCCCTTTCAAATGGCAAAACGGGAACCTTTTTGCTCTCGCTAAGTGTGGCGGCTTTGTCTTGAACAGCACGAGGTCAAAGACGTGTAGCAGTTTGTCAGCAAGGGCTACTGCATACTGAGTGCTTTATCTGATAAAGC